>BHFT01037167.1:0-16083 GCA_004320025.1 Laticauda laticaudata
GATAACAATGGATGGAACATTTTGCTCGTCTGTTGTGTCCGTTTTGCATCCGTTGGGCAGTGTGACAGGGCCTTTAACCACTCTTCTATTTCAACAGTGCTGTTAGAAATGGTAAAAATTGCCTTAATAGAAGTGATCAGAAATAGGTGGCAGCAATTGAAATTGCTTTTTAAATTTATAGTTATATCACATATAAATACATTTTTATTTAACTTATATGCCATATTCCCCCTTATAACACAAACTGAAAACTACCAGATTAAGTGATTTATAAAATCAGATGAGTTAGCATCTTTAGATTATGAGTTGGCTGATGAGACCTGAAAACTGATAAATTAATAAAAATTGTAAAATAAACAAATATTTATTTATTTGTCACTGATTTTTATGTAGGATACTCTGGCAACTCATTTGGACTCCTCAAGCTACTGCAGGAGGAATGGACTGGTTGACACTTACATTTTTTCATTTGCCTTCAGTTTATTTGTTTTTAAACCCTCCTCCATGATGATTTTGCTTTATATAAGTTCACAAGCATTTTTTTCCCCTGTGTAACAGAAAATTTTCTTGCATTAATATGCATATATACACACACACACACACACACACACACACACACACACACACACACACACACTGACAAAACTAACAAAAGTTCTCCTTAGACATTACAGAGACAGACCTTTGTTTCAATATCATGACAGCTTAGACTGTGCACTCTGACAGTTATTTGATCATGATTGCACTATGTGAAACCACATGTACTTGCAAACACTGCATCATTTGACATATGAATAGGACTCAGTCTTCAGATTAATACTCCTGGACTGCCCTGAAAATAAAAAGAATTTTCAGTTTCTGTACAATTGTGCAGTTGTCTTACCAAAGAGTGATATAATCCTGACATGCAAAACTTTGAATTATAGTCATGTAATAATAAAATAAGATAACCTTTGAACTCAAAGACATCACATTTCCAGCTATAACAAGACTAGAATCTCAAGGGGCAACCATGTGTCTTTGTGAACAATGAGTTATGACAATTTGGGGCTTACTATCAAATTATTTCCTACCTGGATTCGTAGGTGTGAAATATGTTTCTATCAACTTTCACTTGTTTCTTTGCTGATTGCAGATATATTTTTTTCCGGATCACAATAGTGTGATACATCCATGTTGAAAAGATAACATTCAGCAATCTCCTAAAGAGCACACAGCAGAACTCCTGGTGCATGGTGCTGGTTGTTCTGTATAACTTGGAAGGTTCCAAGTAGTCTTTTCTGATTGGCCAGAAAGGCCAGTAATGGATTGGTTCATTAGGAACCAATCCAAGGAGCTGCTCAAGGGCGGCAAAGTTAAAACAATGTCATTGGCTACAAGCCAGCAGGCAAGCCTCTATAAAAAGNGGCTTGAGCCAATGTTCCGTTACTGTTTGCTGTTAACTAATAAAGAGTTATTTGTTGGAACCTGGTCTACCGCACATCTTTTCCAGACGGAACACTGGTTTATAGCGTCTGGGACAAAAATTGTGGATTTGACAAGACAGAATGCTAGCCGCGCAATTAGGAGAGTGGAGGAGACGGCTTGCAAGCCGTCATGCTCTTTCAGCCCAGTAGCCCCAGATCAATCATCCTGTTAGCTCTAAGCCAAGGGATAGGGCTACAGGAGCTCAAAAGAGCTCCAAGGCAGCTGAGTGAGACGAGAGGCACAGAGGTAAGGCATTTGAAAAATTGTGGGCTAGAGGACAAGAAGCGGCCCAAAAGAGTGCAGAAATATCTCCATTAGGCTCAGATTCCCGCCCAAATGAGGAGTGACTTCCTGAGTGGAGACAGGAATTTGCAAAATGGCAGGAGAGCAGTAACCAAAATGGCTACAGGGAGAGCTGAAGGCTCTGAAATAAGAAGCTTCTTTTCAGTCTGTCCAGCAACAGGGAAATTTCTAGTGACAGCCCAGAGAACTAGACTGGCCCCTGAGGCCACATTTACTGCCATGTCAGCTGGACTCAGACCAGTATGGTAGATTTCAATTTCGCATGCAGGCTCTTTTAGCTGAGGTAGTTAAGGAGTGTCAACAGCCCTGAAGAAGACCAGGCACTCACCCTCTGAGGCTTCAATGTCATCATCATCTACACATAGCAGGAAACACAGGTCTCATTATGAGGATGATACATTCAGGGTCAGCCTCTTATGCTCCTGTTAAAACCCACTCCAAACCACCTGACATGGGCAACTGATGGACAGAGATTATTCAGATGATGAAGGCCTGAAAGATTCTGACCAAATCTCAATGCCAGGTCTATTCCAACCAGCCATATTCAAGTCGCTCCTCTTTAAGGCAAAGAATGCCACAGGGCAAGGTATAGCACCTGAACTGCAGGAGCCAGCAGATCCTTCTGAAGACCTTCAGAGAAAACAATAACAGCAGATGTCATTCCTGCACCAAAGATGTTCATCAAAGTCATCCAAAGGTAGTGGTCATTTTTTGGGTCGGGTCCTAGCCCCCCTCCTGGACAGAAAGCTGCTCAACATGAGAGCTGATCTCTCCAAAGCCCTGGAAGCGTCTTCTGTTGATGCCCCAGTCACAGCCCTTCAAGCCAACACTGATATTCCTGGGGAGCCTGAGGACTCGTTGAAAGCAGATGACAAAAGGGCTGAACAAACGTTGCAGAGAATGCACCCATCAGCAGCATGGGCAGTGAAGGCCTCTAAGGCTGCATCTTTTTTCAACAGGGCCTCTCTCATCTGGCTTCAAGAGCTGCAAGAGAGGATTCCACTGGATAATGTCAGGTCCCACCAGCATATCAACAAACTCCTAGCAGTGATGGAGTTCTCTGATAATGCCACACTCAGTGTAGCCAGATTTGCCTCTAAGGCAATAGGAGGGACTGTAGCCTCTTGTCGCCTATTCTGGCTCAGGCAGTGGCAGGCTGATATAAGACACAAGTAGAGATTGGCCATTGCCCCCTTTAAAGGGGGTAAATTATGTGGAGAGGCACTGGACAAGGTGCTAGTGGACTCCAAGGACAATGGGAAGATTTTACTTTCCAGATCCAGAAGGGGTGAATTCTGATCAACATCCTATTGCAAACATCTCTTATATGAGGCTCCTGAAACTGGGGGGGTGGTAGTGTTTCCTAGACCCCAGAGGTCTTTCAGCCCCAGGCAAGATCAACCCTAAGACAGGACAGATAGAAATCGCCTATTTAATAACAAGCGGCCCTTTTGAGGGGCTGGGGATCATCCCTTCCGACGCCCAGACAAATTAGATGTCAACCCCATTGGGACACGTCAGGCCTTGTTTGCCAGGCATTGGGAAGAAGTAACCACAGACACCTGGGTCCTGGAGATGTTCCACTCAGGCTTTTCTATAGAGTTCCTCTCTATACCTCCGAGGTTTTTATTCGCTGTTCTGTCTCTAAGAACACAGAGAGAAAGGTCCTTATGGAAACAGCTATTCAGCATCTGCTGCAAATCCAGGCTATTCAGGTGGTGCCTGAGGACCAGCATGGCATGGGATTTTATTCCATCTTGTTTGTAATCCCTAAAGCCTTGGGGGGATGGAGAGCAATTCTGGACTTGGAGCATCTTAATCACTGCATTCTCTCCAGTCTATTCTGGAGGGAATTAGGGAAGGGGATTTCCTGACCTCCATAGATTTAACCGAGGACTACCTTCATGTCCGTATTCTTCCGGCCCATTGACAATTCCTCAGGTTCTGCTATAATAGGAGGCATTATCAATACAGGGCCTTACCCTTTGGGCTTTCATCAGCCCCTAGATCATTTACAAAACTGTTGACAGTCCTGGCAACCCATCTTAAGTCCATCCCAGTCAGAGTCCAGTGTTTCCTGGATGACATTCTGGTCCAATCATCCTCCCCATCTAGAACTACAAAGGACTTGGAGATCACCATTCAGGTGCTACAGGAGCATGGCTTCTCAATGAGGCCAAAAGCCACTTCACTCCCATTAATACTCTGATCCATCTGGGAACTGTAATAGATATCATTTCCTACAAGGTGTCCTTATCCCAGGTACTTCAGGAGTTAATTGGGCAAGTAAAATCTAAACATAGGGTATCCCTGGCCATGCTTTCCAAACTCCTGGCAAAATGATATCTTGCATTAATATAGTTCCCTGGGCTAGATTGCATGCCAGGGCACTCCAATGGTTTCTTCTTCCTTATCAGAAGACAGATAGGAGTTGTTTCCTTTCACAGGTCAGATTAACTCCGCAGGTCTTTAGATCCTTGTGATGGTGGTCACCTGAGGCCCTTTCCCTGGGGCTCTTATTCAAGGACCCTGACAGGTTAGTACTGACCACAGATGCCAGTCTTTATGGCTGGGGAGCCCACATACTGTCCAGGGTGGTCCAGGGACAATGGTCCCAGACAGATTTGAGCCATAATATTAATTGGCTAGAGCTTAAGGTGGTCCATTTGGCCCTAAGGCATTTAGAGGACACTGTCTCAGATAAGGACATCCTGGTTTTGACTGACAATGTGTCAACCAAGGCACATATTAACCGCCAAGATGGGACATATTCCTGGCCTTTGTTGCTAGAAGCAGAACAAATCTGTTTATGGGCAGAGAGACATCAAGTATCGCTCAGAGCCGAACACATTGCAGGTGTGGCCAATGTTGAGGCCGACTAGCTTAGCAGAGCCACCATAGACCATGCAGAGTGGTATTTGCACCCCACTTTAATTCAGGAGCTGTCAGAACGCTTCGGAGTGCCAGCTGTGGATCTCTTCACTTCCCAGGACAACACACAACTCCTGAGATTCTACTCCAAGTTTGTGGTTCTGGAGAGGGAACGGATGCTTTAAGCATCCGTTTAGCCCTTGGCCATGGGAACTCCTCTATGCCTTTCCTCTTCTGCCTGTGATCCCAAGTGTGATCCAGAAATTGTTGAGGGAAAGAGCAAAACTCATTCTTGTAGCCCCTCATTGGCCCAGAAGGCCACGGTTTGCAGACTTAGTAAATCTTTCTGTCTCCCAGCCTTGGAGGAAGAGTTTCGCTCAGCTAGGGACCAGTATTACATCTGGAGCCCCAGTGGCTTCAATTGGCCGCTTGAAGATTGAGCGGGGATCTCTGATGCGAGACAATTATTCCACCAAGGTGATAAGAACCATCCAAGCCTCCACCAATCATATTTACGATGTAACCTGGAAGGCTTTCAGTGAATAGTGCCCTAAACCTGACAGGGACCCTACTGGGGCCTCGATACTGGACTTCCTCCAAGAGGGCCTGGACAAGGGACTTTCACCAGCATGTTGTGGAGACAGGTTGCAGCCTTGTCTTCTTTGGGAGGAGTGGAATCTTTATCTAGAGATCCCACAGTCTACAGGTTTCTGAAGGTGCTACAAACCTGAGGCCTCCAGTAGTTCATCGATATCTGACATGGGACCTTTCAAAAGTACTGCAGTTGCTGAATGAGGCCCCTTTTGAACCACTGAGATACACTTCCTTGCAGTTTTTGTCTTGTAAGGTGACCTTCTTAGTAGCAATTACTTCTGCCAGAAGGATTTCGGACTTGGCAGCTTTATCTGTCAGGAAAGATCTTTGTGTGTATCACACCAGCCAAGTTATGTTAAGACTAGACCCTTCGTTCATGCCAAGGTGAATTCATGGTTCCACAGAGGCCAGGAACTAATCTTACCTGATTTTTGCCTGAATCCTGTGCATGCATTAGAATAAAGATGGCACACTCTGGATGTTTGGAGGGCCTTGCAGATTTATGTTAATTGTTCTGACCCAAACCCTTTTCCAATTAAAAAAAACGAACTAAAGGGAACAGAAACCTTTTAATGATTCTTACAAATTCCTGGTTAAAAGGCAACTGCAAACTAATTAACTGTGATAAGCACGAGCCTCACCAAAACTGTGCAAGACTGCCAAAAATAACAGATAAGGTTACTAGAAATATTTTACAACACAAAAATCTTCAAATACCAACTAAAATACTGCAATGTCCATGAGGCTTGAGTTTCAAAATGTCTTTGCTTCCTGTAAAGAATGTCTTATTCACAGCTGGCTTTTATCTTCTTAAAGGAGGGGCCATTCTCTTGCAGCCTTAAGGCCCTGTCACACTGCCCAATGGATGCAAAACATTAGTAAAAAGGACACATACACGGTATGTGTGTGTGTGACGAGCCAAACCTGTCTCCATCACGTTGTTATCCGCTCTCAAAAGGGGCTATAAATTTGCATAACCGGAGCGGGATAAAACGGAAAGAAGACGTGGGAGGACGCAGGGCGGATGGAAGCGGATGCGAACGGAAAGCCCAGCGGATGGGAGCGGATGGCCATCCGCTAGGCTTCCGGGAGACTTCAGCAGAGCAGATGCAGAACGGATACAGCGGATGCAGAGCGGATGCACAGCGGATGAAGCGGATGCAGAGAAGCCTAGCGGATGCACAGCGGAAGCCGAACGGATGCCGAGTGTAATTGCGCATGCGGGGGGATTTATTGCGTAAGCCCGTGGATATAAAGGGAAGCAGCTCGCACGTGGCCAGCATTCGGAGGAAAGACCTCTGCCGGATACATAGAGTCCTTGCTGCCCTGCCTGCATGCCTGCCTGCACGCCGTTGCTGCCAGCCTTCCTTGCCAGCCTGCCTCCAGCTCTGGCCAGCCTCCCGCTTGCTCTGTGCCTGCCTGCCAGCCTTGCTGCCAGCCTGCCTTCCAGCCTCCCTGCCAGCCTATAGTGCCAGCCTTGGTGCCTGCCTGCCTACCTGCCTGCCTTCCTGCCAGGCTTCCTGCCAGGCTTCCTGCCAGCCTTTGGTGCCAGCCTTGGTGCCAGCCTTGGTGCCTGACAGCCTGCATGCCAGCCTTGGTGGCTGCCAGGCTTCCTGCCAGGCTTCTGCCAGACCCTGTCAGCCAGTCTGCCTGCCAGCTCCTGCAGCCTTGGTGCCTGCCAGCCCTCTGCAGCCTCCCTCGCCAGCCAGCAAACCCCACAACCATGGGAAGAAGCGAAAGCCTCAGCAACTGCCCCCATCCCTGGCAAGAGGACAGCCACCCTCCCACCCCCTGTCCCTGACTCTGCTTCTGCTGGGCTTCTGCTGCTCGGGCTCACTCTTCTGGTGCTGGAGCTTCTGCTGAATGCTCCTGCGGGTGCTTCTGCTGCGTAATCTGCTGAAGCTGCTGCTGGTCCTGCTCGGTCCTGCTCGCTTGCTCCTGAAACTTGACCGTACTGCTCGTGGTCCTGGTAGTTGCTCTATCGCCTGCTCGTGCTCCCTGGTCCTGGCTCAATTGCTGCTGCTTGCTGATTTGTGTCCTGGTCTTGCTGCATGCTGGGCTTCCACTCGCCTGCTGCAATCCCTGGTCCTGCTGGTGCTGCTGGTGCTGCTTGCTGTGGTTGCTGCTGGCTCTGGTCTTGATGATGATGTTGATGATCCTGCTTTGCTGCTGCTGCTGCTGATGATGATGATGATTGATTATGTCCTGCTGGTGGATGGTATGATGATTGTAGTGTCGTGCTGCTGCTCGTGGTGTGGAGGAGCAGCCCTACACCTGGGAGCCCCTCTGATGAGGGCCATCTGTCGCCAAAGGGAGGAAGAGGCATATATGCAACGGGAGAGGAGGCATACTTTATTGAGGAGGAACCGAGGATGAGGTTGCTGGAGTGGCTGAGATGAGAATGATATCTGTGGCGGAAGGACACCGGCTGTACAGGACATCCAAAAGGAGCAGGCTGCTTGGAGAGAGAAGGCGGAGAGTCGGGCTAACTTCAGAGTACTCCTCAGCTGGTGGAAGCACATCCACACCTGGTACGGAAAGCTGCACCTGAAGAAATCTGGCCAGGTCATACGTTAAGCTGACGGACAGAGAGACCTACGTCATGGCAGTGCAGCTTCCTGGAGGGTGACGATCCGCACCGAGGAGCCCAGGCCTCTGTCTACCTCTTCTCTCCGGCAGCCTTGCTGTGTTGGTGTCGCCGGGAGAGTCAGTCCCTGTCTCCAGGCATGTTTCTGTGGAGCGTGCCATGCAGAGAACCGCGACAGGTGTTGTAACGTGGTGGAGCACGTGAGAGTCTCCTGGTGGGGAGAAAGAGACATTCGCGCTCCACCACAGCCGTAGCGATCCACCCCCCAGCTCCACCTCCACAGAAAGGCAGAGAGCCAGACAGCAGGAGGGCGAGCCACACTGTTCCTGCTTGGAGATCAGGGACACATTGCACCAGCATAGATCTCCTCTTCAGCTGGTCCACACCGACTCCTCATGCCAACGCAAGCTCTCCCTCACCTATGTCCAGGCCCTGAGGGACATGGCGGATCCCAGTACCACGGATGGTGAAGGACCGGATCACGAAGCTGCTTCACAATCTCTCCAAGACCAGAGGAACTGCTCCCACCAGTCCAGGTCTGCTCCGTCCACCAGGTGATGTCCTTCCATACCAGGCTTCCCACAGCCCTCACCTACCAGGCTATGGCTACCAGGAGGTCCAGCAGCACAGGGCAGCGTTCTCCTGTCCAGGCACAGAGTCATCGTGCGACACGTTGCCCACCCAAGTTCCCTGATGCCACCGATGCCACCCACGCCACTGATGCCACCGATGCCACGATGCCACCAGCCAGTCCTCACATACAGCTGCAGAACCAGACAGCCATACACTGCTCTTCCTCCACCACAGCCAGGGCCTCAGTACATCTGTCATCAGTTACTGGGGCTGACACCCTATGGCATGGAGGAAGGACCCTCTCAGCATCACGGTCTGAGCCAGATGTCCGAGAGCTTTTCACACACCGTCACCTGTTGTCCTCTCCGGGGCCAGGCACAACAGTGGTGCTTCAGACCGCAGCAGCAGCACCACCTCCACAAGCACGTGGACCCTTCACCCCTGAGACCTTACCTTCGAGTGACCAAGAGGAGTGCCAAGAGATGGCTGCTGGCTATCCTGTGGCTTTATTTGGACACTTGACTTGGGTCATTTTTGTTTTACAGTTGTTGTAATAAAGTCTATCTTTGATTACACACTTGCTTCATTTCTTTTTTAAATAAAGTCTTGGTGGGAAACTTTAGAAAATGGTTTAAGCCTTTGCATGCTTGTGGATGGTTAAGTAGCAGTGGGTGGGCAGGGATACGCTGTGGAATGCGCAGGGATAGCTTTGGGTGGTAATAGCTGTGGTATGGGCAGGGATACCTTTGGGATGGTAATAGCTGTGGAATGGGCAGGGATACCTTTGGGATGGGCTTGAGATAGTTGTGGGATAGATAAACTTCCAGTGCAAGCATAGTGGACTGATGTCTACCCTCCCAGGTGCCACACCTTTGGCCCTTCATTATCAATAACAATGTAAGCATTCATCCACCACATGTCAACATAAACACAACTCTTTAAATGCCCTGTTCATTGTAGGCACACCCAACATACATGGGCCAATCTCATCAGTGTGATGAGACAGGCTGAAGGAAGCATCCATTAGATACATCTTCATCCTGTCTTGCCACTCACTTCTCCAGCTGGGAAGTTGCACCAGTGTCTCAGGAGGTTGCGCTGCTTCTTCCTTCACGTGAGGCTCTGTTGGGCTTGCACTCCTCAGTCTATCAGGTTTCGCCCTTGCCTCCATTCCGCAGGCTCCATGTCCCCATTGCCTGTTGGGAGTCCATGAGCCTGTTCTGCGAGACTGGTAGCGGGTGCGCATGAAATTGTGCAGGATGCAGCAAGCTTCCACGATCCTCCTCAAGGTCTCTGGCGATGCTGCATGGTGGTGAGAAGTAACCTGGAACCTGTTGGCCAGGATGCCAAAGGCGTTCTCCACCACCGCCTTGCCCTGGACAGCCTGTAGTTCTTTTTTGAAGTTCACTCTTCACGGGTGAGGAATCTGGAGGTGTAGGGCTTCATGAGGTAGGTCTGAGGAGAAGGCGTAATCCCCCACGATGAAGTAGGGACATCTTGCGTGTCGTTGGCAGGGGGTTGGATCGGGAGAGCCCACAATGAGGTTGCCTTCCAGCCCTCCTTGAGGTCACTTGGCGTTGTATACCTGGGCATCTGCATGAGCCGTTGCCTGAAGATCGATGTACATGAACTTGTAGTCAGCATCGACCATGGCAAAAGAGGACGATGCTGAAGAAGCCCTTGTAGTTGAAATAAGTGGATCCCGACTTGGCTGGCGCTTTGCAGGCCACATGCTTCCCATCTATGGCTCCACCGGTGTGGGGGAAGTTCACTTCTGATACCACTGTCTCTGCAACTTTCTTCCAGCCTTGTTAAGTGGTGGGGCACTGGAGGAGCTCCTCCAGGTATTCTTCGATGATGGCCTGCACCACTTCTCTGACCACCATTGCTGATGGTGTTGTGTTGGCACCCTCCAGCCGTACTGCATGCTCCTGTAGTGGTCCCTGAGGCAGTTGGGGGGGCACAGAGTGAGTGCCACCTTGAGCCCAGGTTCCAGGCTGGGCGGAAGTTGGTGTTTGCCTTGGTCAACCTGGGTGTCAGCCGCTGCACAACTTCATCAAACATTGGCTGGAGACATTCCTCATGAAGTTCTGGAATGCCGAGTGTCTTCATTCCTGAGCTCCACCATCAGCTTGTTGTACAGTCCGTACTCTGCTCTTCTCCGATCCATCTTCGGACCCAGACGCTTCTTGGCCACCTTTTTTCTTCCATAGTAGAATTCACAGAGCCTGTAGATGGCTTCGCACTGTTGCAGAAGGATGGTGGCTTCCAAAAGGACTGTGTTACGATCCACGGATGCTGTGAAGAGGAAGAGTCAGATGAAGGTGCAGGGGTCTGCACAGCTGGGCTGCTGGTCTGAAAGTGAGATGCAGATGAGTTGCTCCCCCTTTTTATAGGCAGTATATGGTGTCCCTTTGCATCCTTAGGCATCCTCTAGGCATCCTGTAGACATCCTTAATATCCAAGATAGGTCCCCTCTGCGAACGTTTTTTCCATTTTAAATGCTTTGTTTCCGCTAGCATCCATTCTTGCATCCATTCTGCATCTGTCTGCGTCCATCTCGCTTCCTCCCTGCGTCCGAGCGGATGCGAGTTGTGCGGATGCGCAGCGGATGCCTAGCGGATATAGCGGATGTGTATGGATGCAGAACGGATGCCTAGCGGATGCCTAGTGGATGCAGAATGGACGAATTGGATACATTTTCCGTGCAAAAGTTTTGAGCAGCTCAAACCTTTCTGACGCGATGAAATATCAATAGCGGATGGCTGGACGGATAGAGTGGAAGCAAATGGATGGCTAGTGAGTACAGAACGATACATCACATTAAACCAACGGATGGCAAGCTGTTTTGTCCGTTTTACATCCTCTTTGCATCCGTTGGTGCAGTGTGACAGGGGCTTTACTCCCGAATTGCCTGTGCTGCTGCAGCTGTCTTTCCTGTGAGCAGCCCTGCGCACACATTCATTTGGCACAGGCTCCTCAGGAACCTCTTCATTGCTGCTGCCAGCCCCCACAATCTCTGAAGGCAGCACTCCACTCCCTCATGGTCCTGGCTCCTCATCTGAGTCCTCGGTCTCCTCAGCCATCAACACTTGCTGCCAGTTAACTGCAACATTAAGCAGACATCTCCCTTCAGGAGATCTGAATCCCTCTTTATTTCCTTTCAGCCTTCTTCTATGGGCTGCAAGCTTACTCCAATAGCTGTGGGGAGATGGACAAGACTCTGCATATCCAAAGCCTACCAAACCCAAGGACTTGTGGTTCCTCCAAGAATAACAGCACATTCAATGAGAAGGGCAGCCACATTGGTGGTGTGGGCCACTCAGGCCTCTCTGGAGGAGGTTTGCAGGGTGGCTATCTGGGCCTCACCTTCTCCATTCATCAGACATTATAAGCTGGACTATTTTGCTTCTGCAGAGGCAACTTTTGGACAGAGAGTTCTTCAAAAGGTCCACCCTGTCTAGGGAATTCGGACCATATTAGGCCCACCCAAAGGAAGACAGCTTTGGTATGTCCCATTCCTGAATGCTATCTCCACCACAATGGAGAAGTGTCATTGGTTTTCACCTGATAGGACCTTTCTCTTTGCGTGGAGATAGCATTCAGCCCCACCCTGTTTTGGTCCGTTCTGAATCTAATGGAGCATGTTATTGTTACAAGAGCACACGTCAGTTTGTCAATATTCCTTCGCCAATTTCTGGGATGTCCCAAGCAACAGGGGGAGTGTCTTCAAAGATTTGACAGACTCAGCCCAATCAGCAAGAGGTGAACGATTACTCAACCCTGAATGCTATTCCACCCAAAGAGAAAGGTTGTACCAGGTGTGAACCAACAACCCTTCTCTGCTTCCCAAGTCCCAGCTGATCGTTTGGGTCTTCTTTTGTTGCCCTGTACAGGAGAACGGAGCTGAAGAACAGGTTAGAGGGGTGGGATGGGGTGGGGAGGGAATGGAGATTTTGCTGTATCATTCCCCACCCCATGCCCATCAAGCCACACCCACAGAACTGGTAGTAAAAATTTTTGAATCCCACTGCTGTGATGAACATATCCAATACTCCTTCATCCTTTTCTTCTCTCCACAGCAACAACTTTGTAGGATTTGACTGAGAGAGTGTAACTGCTCAATGTTACCAGCCATCTTTCAAGCCTCCTGATTTCCTGATTCAAGCCTCAGTCTCCTGATTTCTAGCCTGATGCCTTAACCACTAGGCAAAAGTATTCACCTTTAGTGTTTATCTAAGCAGAAAGGCAGAATATAAAAAAATGTAATAATTAGGCTAAAAAAATAGTTTAGGACAAGGTCTCATAATATGGCAGCTGAAGAATTCTGGGCTCCAAGAACCAGAACTTGGATTATGGACAGAGTTACATTTAATCCATCTGAAAGATTTAATATAACAAACCAATAGTTTATAGCTTGTGGTCTACAAATGCTGCAGTTGTAATATAATCTCATGCATTTCTTATATAGTAAATTTGATCTTACATTATTTACAATGTCATTTTCTTCATACATATTTTATTTAATATAGCTTTATATACATTTAAATGGAGATGCAACAAGTGTAATAGGTTCATTCAATATGTGAATGAACTCAATAAATATATTTTAATACTCTTTGTTATATAAATATATCCTAACAGATTTGAAATAAATATTCCCATTATATGATATCCTACAATATGATAAGATCCAAACCGGTAGAATACCATCCCTGGATATAGATGTAGATATATAAGCTGTATACCCATGCTTTGCTACAAAACTATGTGATTGAGCTTAATTTTGGGGGAAGATAATAAGTAGAAAAAAATTCTGCCTCTGCCTACCAGCATCCATCGGCATTCATCTGGCTAGCATCCTGTCAGTGTGTGAGAAAATTGAGGCCTGTTTGGAAATTGAAGCAGTATTTGCTGTGTGAGCAAGGAGACAGCAAGGAGCCTGGTGTGGCTTAGGTCAACTGTTCTGTAGTAAAGCTGCTTGGTGCTGTGAAACTAAAACTGAAATTGAAACTCCTCTCCTCTGCTTGTGTTTTGTAGGTGGGGAGGGGGAATAGAAGTCTTTTAGCATCAGAGCATGTTAATAATAATATACAAATACTAATGCTCTGATGATCATTTTGAAAAATCCTTTATTAGTAAGCACCTAGAAGCCAAGAGGAACATATGTGCCAAATTTCAAGTTTATTCTGGAGATTTTGTGATGATGCACACATATAAGATGTGTTGTGTGTAAGAATTAGAATACTCCAAATACTTTAATCTGATTGGCCGAGCAGGCCACAGTTGGATTGGTTAATAAAGTACCGTTATAATTGACACACCTGACGGCAGGAAATCTTAAAGAGCTGTCATTGGCCATCGCAAACCGCGAGCAGCCGCTATAAAAAGGGCTGCTGTGGCTCCAGCAATGTTCTGTTACGAAGTCACTGAGTTGGTTTATAATAAAGAGCTGTTTGATGAACACCGGTCTTGTGAGTACTTCTATTACCCAGAATCAGGAACACTGAGGCGAGAAGGTGGGATTTGTCGTTAAGAAGAGGAGACGAAGCACCGCGGCGACAAGAACGAGCAACCAAAATGGCCGGTAACAATGGGCCATTGACCGATCAACCCAGCTGAAGAAATTGGGTGTCATACATTTGCCGCTTTCTTATTTTTTTTAGAAATAACGAGCTACAAGGAAATAACACCAGAGGAGACAGAAGCCTATTCCTGCACGCATTTGTCCCTACTCGTTTTTCAAGAAAATGGCCAAGGTGTTAGCAACGTGGACGTAAAACAAATGCATGGCCAGAATTAAACGATGCTATGAAGCCCATGTACGCCTGGGTCCTCCCAATTTTTGATAAAAGGCATGAATTGTATAAGTGAGATCAACGAGAAGACGAGAGCATCAGACATTTCTAGCGCCTAAGAGATTCGGAGGAGCCTGAGTTTCTCACCTAGATGAAGCCATGAGAGACCGTGTGGTTCTGGTTACGGAAGGACGCTAACATCCAAAGCAAGCCTACTAACAGACGACATATCAAGTCGACTTGAGGCCATCGCGAGAAGCACACATTCGATTGGCCATCTGCGCAAATAATCACAAACATCAGACCACCAAACAGCTCGAGGAAGGTGGAAGGAACACAACAACAAACCCATCCGACTGCCACCATGAAGACCTTGACTCCCGAGCGACACTGAGATGATCAATGAGACTACATAGGCCTCCAGCAGAAAGATGGAGGAAAAGAGGAAGGAGGCGAGAATTCCCATTTGTGCTGGATGCGGGGGGGGGGCACCCGATCTGATGAGGATTCTGGATGCTCATTGTTGCAGAATTTTTTGTAGACACGGGGCACATTGCAAGGGTCTGGCCGGAAACAAAAGAGCTATAGTCCAAGAAATACGGGGCAGCAAACCCCCCAGAAATAGAGATAGACAAGCCAGGAAAGCCGATGGAGCCGAGAGGAAAGAAAGTCCGGCGAATGATAACAAAGAGAAACATCAAACAATAATCATAGGAAATGTCAGGGCAGCAACGCAAAAAAGGGTCCATAAATGTAAAAATTGAAGGCAAACCTGTGACCCATGGAAGTAGACTCGGTCATACCTGTCAACGGTACATCCCGGACACATCAGATCTGACAGCAAACATTCAAGCGAAGAGAACTGGAACAGCAAAGCCTAATACCAAAGATTAACCAGGGAAACCGGAATCCCGCTAGAAGTCTTGGACATTCTCCGTAGATAGAAATTCAAAAACCTCACACTGAGAAGTACTTTTCCTGACAATCGTCGACCGTGATCACCCTAGCCTGCTGGGAATCCGATGGTTCGCCTAGGACCTGGGAAATCGGCAGTGACAGGAAATCAACAGTGTGCACTGAGACTGATTTGGGAGGAGAACAGGCCTGCCCTGAAAGAGTTCCAAGGATGTACAAGGGGACCCATATAACATTCAGCCTAGACCCTAGACAGCTCCATCAGGCTCAAAGCCAGATGCGTTCCCTTGCCTTAAAGCCAAAAATAGATGAAGCTAGCTTAGACAAACTCCATCGCACAAGAGGTGTTAGAGGCCCACACTTGACCCTGCAGAATGGGGAAACTCCGCATCATGACTCCTGTCAAACCAGATGGGTCAGTGGCACTCTTGTTGGGTGACTATAAAGCCATCCTCAATCATGCACTCCAGCAAAGTGATACCCCTCGTTTTCCAACAGTTCAACACCTGTTGCCATTCATTAAGGGGGAGGAAAATTATTTCACTCTCGAATACCTGATTCTTGCCGCAAGCATACCAAACTTGAGCTGCCAGTTGACCCCAAAACTGGTAGAATCGACAGACTATAATCACGCACAGAGTGGCCATGCGTCCAAAATGTAACAGACTTCAATTTTGCGCAATTAGCCGATTGGGGTTTCCCAAAAAAAAGGGTGTTTCCAAAGCCTATGGCCACGCCTTCTAAATGGCAATAAAAAGGGTCGTTCCCTATTTTGATGATGTATTAGTAATCAAGCAAAAAACAAACACATATTAGAAGATAGCACTGAAGAAGATAGTCCTGGTGGCCAGGGCTGGAACAAAAGTATTTGCAGAATAAGTGGCAACAGGCCATGAACTGCCAGAAATCAAGGCCTACCCCCTTGCACCCAGTCCTAAGAATGGAAAAACTCCCAGAGCCCCTGGTCAATGACTC
>BHFT01037170.1:0-27183 GCA_004320025.1 Laticauda laticaudata
TATAATGAAGGGCCCATATGTGGGCAGCTGGGAGGTGGACCATTACAGTCCCACTATGCTTGCACCTGAGGTTATCAATCCCACAACTATTTTTTTTTTTTTTTTGAAAAGAATTTTATTAATTTTTCTACAAGACATACATACATACAAAACATTAAAAAACATCTACTCTCCCCCCCCCCTCGCCCATTATATTACTTCCGGTGTGTCGGATGGTTCATTCAGTTTGTAATGCATTCCATTTTTGTAGTCTCAGTATACAGTTATATAGGCATACATTCATATTATCAATCCAATATCTAATATTGACTAAAAAAAAGAAAAAAATTTTATTTGTTTTGACTTTACTTTTAATTCATTCATGCTTGTGAGATATCAATACTTTAAACATTTATTCGGTATAACAAATTCAAATAATTCATTAACAAATCAGTCCTAAAAAACACCTTTATGGATATAGTGTTACATGTTTCTATTGGCGTATTTTTATCATCTAGCCATTGAAATAAAAAAGATCCCCAAATTTCATAAAATTGGTTATCTTCTTGCTCTCTAATTTCAAAATGTCAATCTACTCATCTCAGCACATTCCCAATATTTTCTTATAATTTCTTTCATGTAATGGTATTTTCTCATTCTTCCCAATTTTTTAGCAATACCAATCCTAGCCGCTGTTAATACATTTACAATCAAATATTTCAAGTCTTTATTATATCCATCTGTGTTATCAAGGTAAAAATTCCAATAAAAAAGATCTCTGGTTTCAATCTATGTGTTTCTTTGTCATTTTTCCAACCACCATGTGATTTAGTCCAATTATCTGGCATGCCTCACAATGTTCCACCACATATATAGTATGAGCCAGGTATCTGATGACATTTTCCAGCTTTTCAGATTTTGTTTCTTGAACTTCTTGCTATTTTGTCGGGGGGAAGTGCCACCTGTAAAACATTCTTATACAGATTCTTATATGCTGTGACATTTCATTTTATAATTTTGAGACCACCAAATTTTTGCCTTTCTCTAAATCAATCCCATATCAAAATCTTCCCCAAGCAAGGGCATAAGTTTCTTTAACTTCGAGTGTTCTTCCTCTAACTTAGATTCCCAATAATAACCAATAATTTTTTAATCACCTTTCATCAGTACCCATCAATATCTTATCTAAATCAGTCTGTTGTACATAGAATCCTTCCGTTGGTATAATCTTCATCATATCTTGAGTGTATTTGCGCATATGAAAAACCAATTCATCCTATACCTTGTTCCTCTAATTTCTGGATCGATTTAAGTCCACCCTTTCAGTCCAACAATTCCCCAATTCTAACTGTTTGGTCCTCTTTTATAGATCATGAGGATAGGAAAAATGCTCAAGTAGTCATAACCAAACTGGAATTTTCACAAATAACATTGTGTTTTTTATCTTCTCCCAAATGTTAACCACAAAGACTCCCCGTATATAATGTCTTCTGAAATACCCTGTGTTTTAGTTCCTTGTTACCATAAAAAAGCATGCCAGCCCAAACAGTAAGATCATTGTCCTCTAATGTCAACAATCGTATTTGCTTTCTTTAATGTTATCCCATCTTTGACCCACATAAACTTGCAGCTTGAAAAAATACAGTTCCCAATTAGGGCAGGCCAAAACCTCCTCTTAATTCTAGCATCTTGGCAAAAAGCTTTAACTTTATTCTCGCTTTTTACTTCGCATATATAAACTTCAACATGATTTATTTAAATCTTCAAAATATTCTTTTCCAAAGTCTAATTGGTATTGATTTGAAAGAGAATAAAATTTCTGGGTAAAATATTTCATCTTAATTGTTTTCTTGAGATCTCTCCCTATTAATGACAATTGCAAGTTTTCCCATTTCTTTGCCAAGTCTGTAATTATCTGTTGTTTAAAGTTTAGTAGAATTATTCTCTTTTAATGTGCTACATCTTGCTGGTCAAAATATATCCCCAGGTACTTGCCTTATGTAAAACTTGGATTTCAAAAGATCTGTCAGTCTTCTCTTTGTCTCAGTAACATGTTTTGGGTTAAAATCTTTGTTTTTATCTTTATTTAATTTCAAGCCAGCCCATTCTCACCATATGTCTCTATCTTTTCCATGGCTTTGGAGCGGTTTCTAAACGGGTCTTCAGGAATTTAAAAGCTAAGTCGTCAGCAAAAAAAGCTTTGTATATTGAATCTTCTTCTTTTAATTTTCATTCCTTTTATACTTTTGTCATCCCTAATAGTTCTACTTCAACCACTTCCAAAGGTCAATCGAAATACAAAGGAGATAAGAGGACCACCTTGTCTTGTTGCCTTTTCTTATATAATAGATCTGTAAATTCTCCGTCCATCATGTACCTTTGCTTCTGTTTATTATATATGGCTTCATTGCTTGAATAAATTTTCTGCAAAACCCATCTTGTTCCAATAGTAATAACATAAATCTCCAGGTTCACGTGTCAAAAGCCTTTTGAGGCATCTAAGAAATATCAAAGCCATTTGCTTCTTCAGATGAGCCTCATTAATATTCCAAGTATCCAAGATTACTCTCTATTGTCTCTAATTTGTCTCTTTGGGCAAGAAATCCATTTTGATCTGGAGTGAATAAATTATTTAAATATTTTTCAGTCTTTCTGCTAAATTGAAGCAAAAGATTTTATAATCTGCATTCGAATAGGAAATAGGTCGTATAATTTCTTAATTTGCAACGGGTCAGCCTCTTCTTTTTAGAATAAGGTATAAATATAAGCCTCTGACCAGTTTTTGGGTGTCATCTTCTTAACATAACTTCATCATGAACTTCTAACAATGGAGCGAAAATACTCAATGATTCTTGAAATTTTTATAGAATTTGCGCGGAAGCCCATCTGGACCTGGTCGCTTTCCATTGTTTTGCTCTTAAATGCTTCATTTAATTCCATCATTGTATTATATACTTTCTTGTAAACATTTCTTGCATGTCTCTTTACGGTATCTTCGGTAAGTTAACATTCTTGTAAATACTGGTTTAATTTTTCCTCATCCAATATTCTCGTGTTTATAGTAGTTGCCATAGAAATGCTCGAATAATTTCCTTTTTCTCCTTATTACCACAACAAACTTGGCCTTGATCATTCTATTAATTCAATTTTTTCTTGATTCCTTCTCCTTCTACAGTTTATATGCTAGCCATGCTACCTGGCTTTATTTGCATTCTTCAAAATAGTTCTGTTTAAAATTTCTTAATTCTTCTGTGCCAGTTCTTCTCTCTATTAATTCCATTTTATGCTTAATTACATCCAGTTTTCAATTAAACCTTTTTTCTGTGGCGGTTTTCTGTTAATTCTTTTTCAAGTCTTTATATTCATCTATCCAAGGTCTTGGAGGCTTGTCTTTTCCTAATATTCTTTTTCTTGTATATCTATTATCAACCTCTAGGCATATATGCTTATTGTATCCCAAACATTCTGTATTGAAGTATCTTCTTTTTTTATTTTCTTTAAAGAAAAAACAATTCCTTCTCCATCCATGTATAAAGTCTTTCTCCTTTAAAATAGTGTTGTTTAAGTCCATCTCATTCTTTTTTTTTGTCCTTCCATTTAATGTCATTGGACTCATGGTCTGCCCAAGTACTTATTTCAATTACTTGTTTCGTTGAATAATGGATATTAATTCTGTTGAGATCCAAATCATATCTAATCTGGGACCACTGAATAAATTGTTATTAGAGTAAAAAGTATATTGTTTAGGCTTTAACGTTTTCTTCTCTCCCAATTTATCTTTAAGTTAATTCATCTGTCATTTTAAAAAAAGATTTAGGGAGAAACCTTTCTATTTTGTTTATTATTGTTGTTATATAGTCCAATTTATTGTCCACAATTCCATTAAAGTCTCCCATCATAATTATATTAACATAGTCCAGGTCTAATATTTCCATATGTAGTTTTTTATAAAACTCTTCTTGTTTATCATTTCGGGAGCATAGCAAATTTGCAATCAGGGAGTATTTTTCTATTATTGTCCATTATTTCCATAATACTCGCCGTTCATCCGTGTAAATTCGATTTTGCTGGAATATCCTCTTTAATGTAGAGAACCACTCCTCTTTCTTACCATGATCAAAGAATACATATTTTCCCTAATTTGCTGTACTAAAATGCTCATGTTTGTTTTTAATCATTGAACTTCTTGTAGCAGATTATATCAAATTTTAATTCTCTAATTTATGAAAGGTTTTCCTTCTTTTAACACGCTGAGTTTAAGTCCATTTATATTCATAGTATAATCAGTTTTTTTTCTTCATGATAGGCTTATATATTAGAGTCTAACAGCTCTCGTGGCTCTCACTTCACGGTGTCTTTACTGATCACTGTCCACCTTACAACCTCCTTCTCTTTTTCAAGTCTCCGGTTGTTCCCCTGAAACTCAATTAATGAGACCTCTTTCTCTTGTCCTCTCTGCTTCTCCAAAAAATGCTGCGCAGAAGAGTTCTGCTTTTTCAATCAATCATCTATGTCTCTCTGCTTCTTGCCAGCATAAGATTAATCCTTCTGGTTATCAGCACGATAGTTCACTTCATTTTCCAAGTAGGCATTTTGCAGAAAATCGGTATTCTCTTCTCTTCTCATCTCTCCACTCTTCTAGTATTTCGTTTTAAAACCACAATCTCTTTGCCCTTTATATTTCAATGTTTTCTTCTTACCACTTGTAATATTTGTGTTTTGATGGATTTTTGGAAATCTTAATATGACTTCCGTTTGTAATTATTTCTTTCATCGCCATATCTTGTATAAACTCGATTATACCCATTCTACTCCATCCATCACTCTTTTCCTCTGTACTTTCCAGAACTCTGCCAACATTTCTTTCATTATTACAGCAAGATTTTCTCCTTTTCCTCTTCTTATTCTGAAATCTAAGATAAAATTCTGACCTTTACCCATTCTCCCACCTAACAGGCCCCACTTTTTTCCTTTTCTACCACTGTTAATCTAGTCGTCAATATTTCCAGATCTTCTCCTCTCCTTTGTTTCCTTCTTCCTCAATTTTTTTGGAATCTCTCCTCATACTTCCCATCATTTGTTTAATATTTTCCACTTTTTCATTCAGTTTCTCTATTTTTTGTTCAATTAGCATCTAGTCTTTATGCTTAATATCTTGTGATTCCTTGGCATAAGCATCTGTAAATTTACTTTTTCTTGTTCTTTATCGTTGCTTTAACATCTGTCTGAATTGAAATGTTGTCCTTTCAGATGGTGGGGAAGCAGAGTTAAGAAGCAGACAATGCCGAATGGTTTTGGTTTCCTGTCAGTTTAATGCTTCAAAAGCTTCAATTCTCTTTGACTTTCAATCCAGCTGATTAGGTAGCCATCTATAGTCCAAAATAAAAAAGTTCCAATAGTGAAAAAGCCCAAAACCAAAGAAGAAAAAGGGAAAAAGAGGAAAAAAGAAAGGTCTTCAAGGTTCTTTCTGACCCTAGTCCAATTGAAAATAATCACCATAAAAAAGAAAAAAAATAGAAGAAAAAAAAATAATCAAAAAGGGACACCAAAAACAACGTGATCCAAAACATAGACTGGAAGAGCAAAGAAGCAAGAACAAAAAAAAAACAGAAAGGAACTGCTGAAGGCCTTTCCCTTTTAAAAATAAAAAAGCAAAAATACTAGAGTTAAATTTACAAAAAGGCTGGCGAGTAGGAATTTCACAAGTATACATATATTATATATATATTATGCACTGACCACTGCACCTTTATTTCTTTATCCAAGGTCTTATTATGACTCTCTTCGTCAGCAGCTTCAAAGCCAAGCCTCAAATGTTGAAATATTGATAAGAGTCCCAAGGAAAGCACCTGTAATAATATTATTACTGGTTCTCTCTATTCTTATCACATTAAAATTGTCCTTGAAAGGAGTTGTTTGAACATTTTTCTCCCCAGGTCAAATAAAGATATTTTTCAGCCTCTAGTTGGCAGTGTTGCAACATCTCTTCATACTCTTTCCCCCCCCAGCCAGAAGAAAAATATTAAAAGAAAACTCAAACAGGAAAAAAAAAAAAAAAAGATAACCAAAGGGAGCCTCTATCCTAAAGGAAATTAAAAAAATCAAAAGAAGCCATAAAATATAATATAAGAGAAAAATTCACATCCGGTACCTACAAAGTCACATTAAAGTCCTCAAAAAAAAAAAAAATAAGGAAAGGAACTCCAAGCTCAATTTTGACAGTCACTAAAAACGCCGCTGCAACCAGTTCAGTCAAACAAAAATAAAGTCACAGGATTTCTTCTTTGTCAGGGATGTCCTTTCAAGTCTCAACCAATTTACAACTACAAAAGGAGTTTCTCACCCAACGACCACACAACTCGCCTTCAAGGCCACTTTCTTTCCGGAGCTGTCCCGACTTCAGCAGCTTTTGGAGGCTGCCTTGGGTTCCGCTTGCCAGCAAAAGGGCTTTCTCCCAGATCAAACAGAGATTTTGCGATATCTCTGGGATTCCTGGGACAGTTGCCCTTCACAATCCCCGTCTCTACGGAGGGTTTAGTCGCTTTAGACCGACCAGGGTGCGAACAATATCAGACTGCGGATCTCAGAGCCCCGAGATCGCAGCTGTAACACCGAGACGAAGCTGCCGCCTTCCTCTCCCACAACTATCTTAAACCATTCCCAAAGTATCCCTGCCAATCCAACAGCTATCTATAACCCATTCCCAAAGGTTATCCCTGCCCATCCCACTCATATCCTACCCATCCCACAGCATGCAACATGCTTAAACATTTCTAAAAGTTTCCACGAAGACTTTATTGAAAAAATTAAATGAAAGCAAGTGTGTGAGCAAGATAATCTTTATTAATAAAAGCTGGAAAGAAAAAAATGACCCAATGTCAAGGTTCAAATAAGTCAACAGTTAGCCACCCAGTTTTGGCACTCTTCTCTGTCACTCGAGGTGTGCCCAGTCTCAGGGGGTAGAAGGGTCCCAGTGCTGTGGAGGTGGTGCTGCTGGAGAATGTGGTCTGAAAGCGCACTGGGTTCCTGGCCCCAAGCAGGATAACAGGGTGATGGTGGTTTGAGGAAGCTCTCAGACAGCTGGCTCAATTCCCTGTGATGTTGAGATCCCTTCCTCCAGTGCCATTGGGTGTCAGCCCAGGACTGATGACAGATGTACGTGAGGCGCTTGGTGTGGGGTGGGGAGAAGGGCAGTGTAGTGGGCTGCTCTGGTCTGCAGCGGGTGAGACTGGCATGGGTGGCATCGGTGAATGGGTTGGCACTCCGTGGCGTGGTGGCATCTGTGGCATTGTGGCATCAAGTGGCGTGGGTGGCATCAGGGTGGCATCAGTGGAACAGGTCGGCAACAGTGGCGGTCCTATTGAACTGTGCCCGGACTGGAAGGCTGCTTCCTGTGTGCTGGACCTCCTGGTAGCCGTAGCCCTGGTAGGTGAGGCCTTGTGGGAAGCTCATGGAAATTGGGAGTGACATCACCTGGGGTGGAGGAACAGACCTGAACTGGGTGCGGAGCAGGTCGCTCTGGGATCTGGAGGGTTGTGAAGCGGCTCGGTAATCCGGTCCTTTCACACCGGTACTGGGGTCTCATGCCTCTGAGGGTCTGTTGACATAGGTGAGGAAGGCTTGCAGTTGCAGGTGGGAGTCCGGTGTGACCAGCTGAGAAAGAATCTTGCTGCTCAGATGGTGTCCCTGATCTCCAGCAGGAACAGTGTGGCCTCTGCCCCTCGCTGTCTGGCGTCTCTCTCTTTCTGGGAGGTGGAAGCTGGGGGTGGATGCGTGTAGGGACTGCGTGTAAGTGCCGTCTCCTTTCTCCCATGCGCCAGGGAGTCCTTCACGTAGCTCACCGATGGTTAAAAACAGCTGTTCCGCGGGTTCTCCGCCATGGGACGCTCCACCAGAAACCTGCCTGGAGACAGGAGCTGATTTCAGCCAGAAGGAGACTGGCTCTCAGGCGGGTCTGCCTGAGAGAGAGGGTGTGAGAGGGGCTTGCTGCTGTCCTCGGTGCAGATTCTCACCCTCCAGGAAGTTGCAACCTGCCATGACAAGGTTTCTCTGTCCGTCAGCTTCTGACCGCGCCTGGCCCAGATTCTTGAGGTGCAGTTTCCGTACCAGTGTGCATCTGTGCTGTCCACCAGCCGAGAGGACCACCTTCCGAGAGTGTTAGCCCAGGCTCTCCGCCTTCTCTCTCCAACAGCCTGCTTCCTTTGGTTGTCCCTATAAGAGGCCTGTGTCCCTTCCGCCATAGATTACTCATTCTCTCTCAGCCACTCCAGCACTCATCCTTCATGTTCCTCCTCGTATGTTGTATTGCCTCCTCTCCCGTTCTCCACTGTCTGCTCTTCCCCCTTTGGCAGGGACCACATGGACCCTCATGCAGAGGGCTTCCAGGTTGTAGGGCTGCTCCTCCACGACCACCACCAGCACAGCCAGCAGTTACCGCAGCACCAGCAGCCACCAGGATCAGCAGCAGGCAGAGTAAGCACCAGCACCGGCCAGCAGCACCAGCCAGCACCAGCCAGCACCAGCAGGACCGCAGCAACCAGAGCATCACAGGACCAGCAGGGACGAGAGGAGCAGCTTCAGCCAGAGTAAGCACCAGCAGAAGCACCACCGCCAGAAGCAGCATCAAGCAGAGGTAAGCACGAGCAGAACACCACCGCCATAAGCAGCAGGAAGCTCCTCAGAAGCAGAAGCAACAGAAGCGCCCAGCCCCAGAAGAGTTGAACCGTTGCTGCAGAAGCCCCAGCCAGAAGCAGAGTGAGGGCCAGGGGTGGGAGGGTGGCCTGTTCCCTCTTGCCAGGGCTGGCAGCAGATGGCTGAGGCTTCCTCTTCTTCCCCATGGTTGTGGGGTTGCTGGCTGGCAGGCATGGCAGCAGGCAGCAAGGCTGGCTGGCAGCAGGGCAGGCAGGCCAGGCTTGGCTGAGAAGCAAGCTGGCAGGCAGGGCAGTCAGCTGGCTGGAAGCAAGCTGCAGGCAGGCAGGGCTGGCAGGCTGGGCAGGAAGCTGGCAGGCAGGCTGCAGTGGCAGGCAGGCTGGCAGGCAGGCTGGGCCAGGCTGGCAGCAAGGCTGGCAGGCAGTCGATGTGTTGTCTGGAAGCAGGTCTTTCCTTCTGAAATTGTTGACCTGCTTGGAGGCTGCCTCCCTATATATCCGCGGGGCTGACGCAATGGCCATCCTCCCCGCATGCGCAGTGAATGTAGGCATCTGCTAGGCATCCGCTAGGCTTCCGCTGTGCCATCCGCTTCATTCCGCTCGGCTTCGCTGTTGCATCCACTTCATCTGCTTCGGCGTCTGCTCTGCATCCGGCTTTATCCGTTCCGCAGTCCGCTTTGTGCTGACGGTAATCGCCGGAGCCCTTGCGGATGTGCCATCCACTCTCATCCGCTTCCATCTGCTAGGCTTGCCATGGAGCATCCACTTTCCATCCACCCTGCGTCCTCCCCCGTCCGTTCCTTTCCGTGTTGTCCGCTCATGGCTTATGCAAATTTTTGCCCCTTTTGAGAGCGGACAACAACGGATGAACATTTTTCTCGTCCAGCTGATGTTCCTTTTTACAAACGTATTGCATCCCGTCGGCCACGGCCAGTGTGACAGGGCCTTTACATTCATGCAGTCATAAGTGGGAGGAGATGGGTGAAAGGAAGTATGAGAAGATGAATAATAATAATGCAGACTTAGTAAATAGTTTATAAAGACTGAGTAAATAGTAATGCAGACTTAGTAAATAGTTTTGTAAATAATTTAATAACTTTGTCAAAGAATGAAATTTAAAAAAATATACATATGAATAAAATTGTATTCTTTAACCTTTGCTAACCCACTAAAAGTGAACAAACCAAAAAGTAATGCCATTATATTCTTTAAAAAACATCAATTTTTTAGGATTAAATCTATCTTTAGGATAGATTATTGGCCAAGTGTGATTGGACACACAAGGAATTTGTCTTGGTCCTAAAGTCTAAATCTAGATAGATAGATTTAGACTTTAGGACAAAACAATTTCCTTGTGTGTCCAATCACACTTGGCCAATAAACTATTCTAGTCTAATAGTATTGCTTTGGCAGCACATGTACAAATAGTATCACCAAACAGAGCTAGCTTTAGATTAAGGTCAAATAGGCAATAGTCAAAGCATCAAACTTAGAGTGCCAAAGCTTCCCTACTTCTAAATCAGGGGTCTCCAACCACTAGTGCATGGACCAGCAGCATGCCTCAGCAAGCCAGCAACCAGGCTGCACAAACAAATGAAGCCTCATCCACAGGATGCAGACAGCATGTAAAACCATGTCCCAGTCTGTGGAAAGACCTCTCATCATGGAACCAGTCCTGGGGTCCAAAAGGTTGGGAGGCATTGTTCTAAATCATTGCAAATGCAATGCAAAAATGCAAATCTTTGTACGGGTAGGAGAAGACAGCATTACAGTAGTCAATGTGGTTTTTTTGCTATAGGTTCTATAGCGTGGCTTGGTGGGCGTGGCTTAGCTTGGTGGGCGTGGCTTGGTGCATGTTGAAGGAGAAGGTTACTGCAAAATCTCATTCCCTCCCCATCCTATTAACCTGCTTTCCAGCTCCATTTTCCTGTGCAGGGCAAAAAAAGACTCAGCCAGTCAGCTGGGACTTGAGAGGCAGAGAATAGATGGGTGCGGGGCCAGTCAGAAGTGGTATTTGCCAGTTCTCCAAACTACTCAAATTTCCACTACTGGTTCTCCAGAATTGGTCAGAAACTGCTGAATACCACCTCTGTTAGTAACATATATTGAATTTTCCAAAACTCTTTATTACATGTTGTAAAAGATCAAAGATGATATGAAGAATATAGACCAAATGCATTGTCAAAAGAGTAGGTACCATTACTGGTTTTCATTTATACAATGTATAATATTTACAGAAAAGTAATTGCTTCCTTCAGTAGTATTTCAGTGGAACATTGGAGCATATCAGACATATATAAAAAAATACTGCAGCATAATATTAGCTAGGGACATGTGTGATGCCATATTGCTAACTGAGAACCAAAATCAGTTGCAATGAATATTGGAGAGATTGTATGTTCCCACAAAGAGTATGGCTCTAAAGATTAATGTATCAAAGACCAAGGCAATTGTGATTGATAGGAAAAATGAAGTGAATGATTGCAAGTTATACATAAAAGGCAAACAATTAAAGCAACTATTATATGGTAGTTTATTTGGATATATAAATTTGATAGAATATTTTCCAAAGATGGGGAAATAGATATAAGATGTGCAAATGCAGGTAGATATTGAATAGCATTTGGTCTATTGTAAGGAATGTACATTTGCTGAAACAAACAAAAATTGTAATGCATAATTGATGTCTGTTATGCAGAGTTTAGGATTTTGTTTAGTTGAATACAATTGGAATACATTATTTAAGAAGTAAGTATGGGGGTCAAGAATGGATGATTAAATATTAAAGTTAGTTTATTAAAGTTAGGATTAAATACAAAAGTTAGTTACTAATACAAAGCATATACTGTACACCACAATGATTTGTTCATAACAAGAGAGTGAATGAAGATGGGATTAAAAGACAAATAAAGATAGGAACAATGGGTATTGAGGAAGGAGAACATTGAGAAACTCATGGTTGAGTAGAATTGATGAGAATTCTCAAAATAGAGCGGCAAGAAATTTGGAATATGCAAGGCAGTATCTGAATCATGTATGAATGGAGTGTAAATTTGGATGAAAATATACAAGGAGATGCAGAATTGTGTTGGCATAAATTAGATTTAATTGCAGTTTCTTTTCTCCCTTCCTCTCCCTTCCTTTCCCTTTCCTTTCCCTCCCTTTCCTTTCCTCCCTTTAACAGTTTGCTTATTTGAAAAGAAATAGTGTGTATTAATATATGTATACTACTATACTTTATTAAACTGGTTAGAAACGTTTAATTTCCTTTTTCAAAGAGAGGCACTGTAATGCCAATTAATAATATATATGCTTTGCATAGAGAACATCTCTATTCCCAGCCTTTGAAAAGCATTTCTTACAAGTTGTTAAAAGTTGAGGAACTTCGGCCATCCAACCATGATAATAGGGCTCATCATCTAAGAACTATGTCTTTTTCCTAAGTCCATTGGATACAAATACAAAGTGAGGTTGTTAACATTGGGGCTTGCACCCATGAGATAGTCTGGCAGTTGTGTTGCTCAAATTGTGACCCTTAATTCTAAGTTTAGTTTAGTTTAGTTTAGTTTAGTTTAGTTTAGTTTAGTTTAGTTTAGTTTAGTTTAGTTTGTTATTTGTGCATGCACCTCGTACAATCGCGCTTACCATCCAACACCACC
Source organism: Laticauda laticaudata (assembly GCA_004320025.1). Taxonomy (NCBI): domain Eukaryota; kingdom Metazoa; phylum Chordata; class Lepidosauria; order Squamata; family Elapidae; genus Laticauda; species Laticauda laticaudata. The sequence goes on from BHFT01037170.1 coordinate 12,287, forward strand.
TTCAGTGCACTTTCCATGGAACCCTATGTATCATTGTAAAATAACACACAAACACACATCCTTCTCCTTCACACTTGAATATTGAAATAATCCCCCGGACAGCACATCCACACACTTGCACTATAACTAGCAGCAATTCAAAAGAGCTTACTGCCCTGGACGACGCTGTTATCAGCCATTTCGTACATTTGTTTTTCTAATACTATGTCTGTACCAGTCTCCCAGATGGGTATAGTTCAATGAAAAAAGTGTGCTAGAATTGAGATCGGCCATCCTTTGAGAAATATTTTGAAACCTTTGCTAAAAGCGCAGCAGGAGCTATAAAGCTCTTCCAAAGAGGGAGATGGCAACAATGATCTCCGGCTTTTATCCTTGTTGGCAAATTTGATGATTTTATCTAACCATGCTGGAGGCTAGCTTTCCTATCCGGCTCACTGCAATTGGCAAACCATCATCCAAAATCGCTGCATGTCATGCTAAACAATTGCCTCTTGGGTGCAACTGAGTAGACTTCACTGCGTTTTTCATGTCAGTTGTTGTTATTCTGACGAAGGCCTCCTAGTAGATATATATCTCTCGCTGGCCCTTTGACAGGCTCATATGTGGGGCACACAAGGCCCAGTCCTCTTTTAGGGTAACCACCAGAACCTTAAACTGGCCACTTGCTCCACTTGGTCTCCATTGATATTGCAAGGCGTCACGGGACACTCGTATCTGCATTTAATTCCTATCTTATCGACTCGCCAGTTACCAAGCATCCTTGGTCTGTAGTTCGGTCGTGCGACTAAATTGTTATCTGATCTCGACCACTACCAATCGTCAAGCACTACAAACCGGGTCCACCTTCATCTTCACTCAGGCAGACCTCGACTTTCCCCTCTAAGAGATAATCTCCCCCTCCTACCTAGCTTATGCGTCATCAATTCCTGCACTTGATATAAGCTAGATAGTATTACTAGAAGAATTTGGAATTCAGTCATGCCACATACAGAGCGCTTAATAGAGATAAGTAACTCAACATGCCAAAACCTCTTCGAGTGCTGTACCAAGTTAGAGAACTAAGGGTGAATCTTCTTATGTCTGCATTAACTATATTTGGACCTTTTGTAGGCAGCCAGACTCATGACAATCCATTAATCCAAAGGTCGATTGAACTTAGACAAGCCCCAAGGATAGATAGTTTAGACACGTAGTCCTATGTGGAAGAATTGTGTTAAACGCAGAGCATCTAAAATTGCCACAAAGTAAGCCATCCTCGCATAGCTCTCACTCTGTTCTGATGTATGATCCTCAGAGCCAATGTGAAGAGCTGATGGCTCGGTATGGCATCGTGTCTCTGGAATCTCTATTTCTTCTGGTGCAAACTGTGTGTTTATCAAATCATTCAGGCAATGAATGTAGCCTGGCGTTCAGACAGATACTTTCTTCAAGCAAGCCATTCAGTTGAGTACTTATGTGTACTCTGCGAATCCAATCGTTCGTATATCATTGAGAGCTTATCTCTTGCTATATTGGGACGTGCCTTTCGCAGTGTCAACTAACTGTATTTGTGGCTGTACGTCCTTCAGCAAAAAATAGATGGAATAGTGGACTGGGATCAAATACGTTACAGGCTCTTTATCCTTGCAAAACGGGACTCCAGCCAACCAATCTCAGCACCAGTCTTAAGACTGGCCAGGAAATTACCATACTAGCTCTAAACCTGGATCATGCCTTTTCTTATGGTTCACAAGCCCTCAGAATGCCTCTTCCAAACCACCTGTTCATCACAAGAGAGTGGGTGTACAATTCTGTTGTTATATTTTTATTTGGTCTCTGATTCCACTTCAATAAAATGAGTCCCAAGAAGATGATTCCGTTTCTCTAGCCAATACAGCACTTCCCCTCAGCAGGGATGAACAATTGGTCAGTTGAATAAGTTTGTAATTTGTTGAATCCTTGCACACCCTCGCTATGTTATTGTATAAAAAATCACTCCTCAATCTTCCTCTTATTAATCAGATTTTGTGGCTTCCCGAATACCTTTCTTCAGAGTAGCTCTGGCCAACTATTAGTACTCTTTTACCGCCATCACCGGACTTAAAAAGCCTTGGTCCTGGTCATGTCAAGGCTGCGTAGACTTCGCGTTGCTCATCCAGGTTTCTGAATTAGCTAGTAGATCCTAATATATTTATTCCCAGTGATAGATACTCTGCGGCACGTGTCTGATTGATATCATGCTAACAGTTGCATGTTCGTGCCGACTCTCTACTAGTATCAAATACGGCTGTATAAACACATATGTCCCAATTTTGTGCGTTCTCTAACTCAACAATCCTTGCGAACTCTTTGGGAACCATCTTCTGGCAAAGATTTCGTCTTAAGCAGGATACGCTGGTGCTAAATAAAGCAGCTGACATACTGTCTGATTGTCCCAGATTGGTAATTTGTACTAAACCTGTTAATCATGTTTTGATGATTGGTATGTACTTATGTCCAAATATGTTTGGCTCCTCTACGTAGCACACCTCGCCCTGATAGCAATTTTGTGAGCGCTGCTTTTAAAATCAGCTTGACTTAAAGTCCCCATTATGATATTGCATTAGAGCAGACAACTTTATTCTGCTGAATTGACTAACAATTACTAACAAAGTAATTGCTAAAATTGAGTTACTGTAGATATATCTTCAACTTTTAGAACAATTGTTACCTTCTTCAACATGATAATCAAGACGAGTCTTCAGTCTCAACTTAGAACAAGTGTTCATTGGTACCCCACTTCAAATACAATGGCATGAAAACAACACTTGACATACCATTTTTTATACTAGGACCACTGCAGGCTCCCCATGTTCACATTATTTCTCACATTCCAGTGCTTATCATAAGCATGGTGATATTTACTGATGCGTCTGTGAGTGTCTCTCTTCAATGTAACCATCTTTGCAACCTTCTGACAGAACCTACAAGCAATCGGGGAACCCGGAATTTCACTCTAATCACAGTCACCATGTACTTAATTCCACACAACTTGCCAGTGAATTCACTAATAAAATGTGGCAGGAAAAAGTCATAAAATGGACAAAACCACTTTAACAAAGTATCTCACGTCGATATATAACGTTTCGACTCCACATTAGGCGATGTGTAGTGAGAGGATCCATGTCGTCTATTTCCTTTCCCTATAAATATTCAAAGGTTTAAAATTTGTTTTTTTTTTTTGAGAGGGGAGGAATACTGTTTTGACTCTGAAGCAATGACAGGGTCTTCTACTAAATTCACACTGTATATTTGGGTTGAGGCTGGGAACATTTTGAACTTTTGTAGTGGAGATCCCCCCCCCCATGTTTAAAATAATAGTGATAATAATGATTATAATAGCAAATTTGTCTAAATTTTTTGTTTCGGTTTTCCCATCTGACTACCTAAAGTCTATTTTCCAGGTTCTTTTCTTTTTCCTCTTGATGTTCAACATCCTTTTTTGTTGGTGCCTGGTCAAATTGCCAATTAGTGTTTATTATTGTAGGTATTGTGTGCCTCATGTTTGGTTATGTGCTGTCTTTCAATCACTGGGCCTCAACCATCACTCATGTCATCCTGCACAAGCCACCCAACAGCTGTTAGATGACCTGAAGATGAAAGGCCTATCCCCTATAACCAGTCCCTGGAGTCGTACCATCCCTTCCCCTCAATTACTCTATAAATCCTGATAGCAGATGAACACACTGTAAAGCAGCATGGCAGCCTGCTTGTCTGCTTCCAGAGAGCAGCCCCTAGGATGAGTTATCTCAGCTGGTGAGGTGGAAATTCTATGATATGGTGGTTGCCTCTGGTCCCAGTGTGCAACAGAAGACAGGACTCTGGAGGGGAGTCAGCAGCATTCAGCTAGGAAAGCCTATGCATTGCTCATATAAACTAAACAGATGGCTATTGGTCTTGCCTACAGTGACTGTAGAAATTGATTTATTTGCTATCAGAGCCAAATCTACTATATAATAATGTAAAGTTGTGTATGATATTTTGCAGGAGAAATAAATCCTCACCCCCATATTTACATTGAAGTTAGCCAACTAAACAAAACTACTGGAATGGAATGCTAATTATTTGCTTTCACTTAGGCGTTGCCAGTCAAGTATTCAGCTTATATTAACAAGGAGAGATCTGAATTCCTCCTCTTTATGTTAGACCACAATCTACCAAAATGTCTTTGGCCCTACAATGAACTAACATGCTTAGTCCTAAGGTAAGAGGTAATTAAGGTGCTAACAGCTCAATGTTAGTGGAATGGAATATGTGGGCGAGTGAAGATTGGTGCAAGTCAGAAAAAAAACCAAGAGTATGGGCAAATCATCAAACCATTGTATTAATTTTTTTATGACAATAAGTTTTTACAAAGAATATGTGGAAAGAGAATCATATATGGAAAGAGAAATCCCCAATGATTAGGAAGATTTAAAAAAAGAGAGAGAGAGAATTTGAAACCATGAAAACAGACTTGAACAGATGGTTGAAATTAATACAATGTGACATAATGAAAATAAATGTAAAGTACTAAATGGGAATTAAAAAATTAAATCACAAATATAGGATGGAGATGCATGTGTACCTATGAAAAGGATATTAATGTCCTTATCAACCAAAAATTATACAAGAGCTTTGGGCTAATGAGAATAGAAAACTGATTGATTCACATTCAGACCTATATCTTAAAGTAACTATGGAATGCAACTTTCATTAGCTTATGCCAGAATGGTCAGTGGCATGAATGATGGGAATTAAGGCTTAACATTTTTGGACAATGTCAGGTTTGCAAAAAGTAGACAGGTGGTAAGTATGTAAATTTTCCACTTTGGATTATAAAATATTAAATCAATGAATGTGCCAAACTTTATATGAGAGGTCAAAAACTTTTTAAATATAATATAGACAAGAGATGGGCAATGTTCTTGGGCTAAAGAGGCCATGGACAGCAATATGTAGGATCATGTCCAAAACTCTAGAGTTCCCCTTTAACTTTGTTTCAGATAATTTTCTCCTCTTCTGGTTTTCATTTATTTATTCTGTCCACCCCACTGATTGCTCACTGCTTGTGCCCATACACTTCTACTAACTGAATGCAAAGTATTCCATTCCAATACTCTTGAAATTTAAATAGTTTTTCTTAGGGAACAGTGATTATGTTTGTCCTGCAAAGCATTATGCATAATTTTACACTATTTTATGGAGCATTGGTTCCTAATTTTGTATTTTACCTAACTAACCTGTTACATAAACATATTGTACAATATAAAGAAATATTCACAAATATATGAGAGGAAAGTTTTGAGTTTGAAGCCAGGGAACACACAGCGAAAGTTTGTTGAAGCAGAGGCTGAGTTAATTTTGACAACATAACATGCAGTACAGTAATCGAAAAGTAGGCTACAGAGTAAACTCAGTTTGCAACTATAGGTTTGAGGTAGTTACCTTCCCCTTGCTCCTCCCAGGAGTAGAACACACACACACAGGAATTATTGCAAACTGCAATTAATTGGATGGTCAAAAGAGGGTACTCAGTGGTTAGGCACCCTACTAAACTTATCCACTCATTACCAACTGGTTTCCTCCATAATTAACATTGCAACTGCAGGTGTAAGTTACAGGGAGGAAGGAAGCTTTTTGTTTATTAATAGGTATTATTATCTGGTATTTACCTGAATGGGCATGTAACCTTTGGCCAATTTTATTGTTTTTGTGGGTGTAAAGGATTTCCATGTCCTGAGGGGATTTCTAGCGGTTTTGATTGAAATTTCTGCCAATCTCCTATCAATTTCATTCAAAATGTCAGACTTTGCTGAAAGGCTCAGGTGGTACTTTTTTCTGTGTGACCTGGGGTTTCCTGGGGTCAGGCAGGCCAAGATTAATGTGTGATCTGACTAGAAGATGCCTTTACCTTTGAACGGTAAAATTCCATATGAGTCCATGAACATATATTGTATACTCTTTTCTCTACTTTTATTGATTCCCATTGCAGCAATGATATTTCATAACATATATAAACTTTGCCATGAAATCCATTGTCTTTCTGTTCTCCAAACATTTTGACTAATAAAAGGTGTCACATGTGATATTGTTAATAATATGGAAAAACTGAATATTCTTGGACCACACACAACTGGATTCAGAGTAATAATGCAATGAATTGTTTTAAAGCAGAGTTGAAAGGAAAAATAAAGTATTATTTAACCTCGGTAGAACAAAGCAGTCAGAATAATTAAAAAAAAGTGTTTCTCCTTATTACATATTTAGTTTCTATACAATTTCCGAAGGACTGAATTCATATTCACAACTCCTTTTGAATGCAGCTTTTCCTACAGGGTTTTAACTATTCGAAAGTTATGTGATAGCTCCACCATTTGACGTTTTTAAAAACTGTGATTGCACTGTCCTTCCTTCCTTCTCTGAAACCAAGCAGCTATGAAAGTTCACGTATGATGATAATATCTTGGAAGTTGTGGGAGCGCCATCACTTGAGACTTTCAAGAAGAGATTGGACTCCCATCTGTCAGAAATGGTGTAGGGTCTCCTNAGACTTTCAAGAAGAGATTGGACTCCCATCTGTCAGAAATGGTGTAGGGTCTCCTGCTTGGGCAGGAGGTTGGACTATGACCTACAAGGTCCCTTCCAACTCTGATTATCTGTTATCTGACATCAAGATATCAGTGCGTACTGTTTTAATACCATGCAATATCCATTTCTTGATTGAATTATTTTTCTGCAATCTGAGACCCTTCAGATATATTGGTTTTCAACTCCAAGACCACCCCAGCCATTCTAGTCATCAGTTCTTCCTAGTTAGGCAACAATAAGAATAATCAGTATTAGATTATATCCATTTCATTCATAATTTCAGCATTTTCAACTATTTATGATATAAAATAAAAATGTGATAGAAATAAAAATGGCATATTAGCAGTACTGAAATTGGCAGGTTGAATTTTAAGTCTTCCCTGAATATTCCATTAGATTTAAACCTTAATATTTTTATCTTCAAAACTATATTTAATATGGTTCTGTGTTCAAATTCCTGGAACCAAATTGCAAATTTAAGTTAATATCAAATTGATGACAAATCCATTTAATTACTCCTTATCTTAGAATCAGAAGATCTCCATATTATGATTTCTCGGTAACTCTTCAGAGAACACTCCAGGTTTCCATTCTCAACCCCAAAAGAAGCAATTTGGGCAGGGGGAATGCATTATTTTCACTGTTGCCTATCTTACAATGTTGAGAACTTTGGAGGAATACGGGTAAATTGATTGATTGATCAAATTATGTAACAAATCACCTGATGAAAAGAGCAGCACACATAATAGATAAAACAGAAAATATAAAAATTGAAATGCTGGACTGCTGGCAGTTGGCAGTCAGCAGAGGGAGCCTGCAATACTTCATTCTAACCACTGCACCATCACGGTTCATTTTAATAAACCTGAACATTTTAATAAGCTTTATTCTTAGCAGATATAGGTCTAATTTTAGTTTATAATACTATTTTGGTAATTATTATTTTCAGGAACCTTTTTGATAAATTCAGCATATCTCTATTTTTTCTTCGGATCTTAGAAAGTCCTAGAATTTCTGTTTTTTTCTCTTAATCTTTTTGAGGTTTGCCCCCAGTAAATTGGTTAGAATCAAAGGAAACAAATGTATGTAATAAATAAAGTAAATGAATGAAAACAATTTGCTTAGTTATTTGCACTTTTTCTAGGAACGCAGCTTTTAAACTTAAAAGCATAGTACAATTAAAAACAGGATAAAGGAAGAGATTATTAAGAACAAGAGCTTAGAGAAAATACATACATTTCCAAATGTCACTAGTAAATCCAAATGCATTTCAGCAATGACCAAGTTAGAACATTTAATTAAGTAATTAAATAAACCAATCCTCTATTTCATGAGGCAGTAACTCAATTCCCAAGTGAATAAGTTATGATACTGAAAGCTGAGTAGTTTATCACAATGAAATCTAATTACTACAAGGAAGTAAGACAGACCAATGATATTACTGTTATAAGAAAATGTGCCTTAACATAAAATAAGACAGTGTTTATAATAATTAAAAATGACTAACAATACAACATTTCCTGTTCTCTATTTCAAGCTCCCAGAATATAGCATACAAAAGCCACAAACATCCTACCAATGTTTGGTAAGTAAAAATCAACTACATAATGCCATTTTTACCACAGTATATGTAGTTTACTCTACAGATACTAATGATTTATTTTGCATGTTTATGTTTTTTTAACTTTATGGTTCCATCAGATATTATTTGATGCTTTCCATAATTTTATTCAATGAGTTTTGGATGATCATTGCCTTTTTACTCTATAACAACACAATGAAGTAGTTGCTTTAGGACAGGGGTGTCAAACTCACATTGTCACAGCAGTATCACATAATGAATTGGGATTTTTTCCCCTTCTCTGAACCAGGTGGGGGCGTGGCCAGCACATGACGCATCTGGCCTGAGGGCCGGGAGTTTGACAGTCCTGCTTTAGGATGAAAAGTAGACTTTAAGTCAAATCACCTTCCCTGTCTACTAACCTGGAATAAATAATCTTGAACATCTTATAAATTCCTTTAAATCTTACAAACTCCATCAGTTTCTCATTGTACAAGATATGCATACAAAGTTATCAAGACTGGGGAAAGGGTTCTCTGCATAGGCCCTTGGTCACAAAAATTAAGCCAAAATAATTTGTTAGACAATTATTGTTGCAGTGGGAGAGAGGGAACAAACTTTATGTCCCATGTAAAAACATCCCTCTTCAACAATTTCTGATTATTAGTGCTAAACTGAATGCAGCAAATGAGTATTATCATTTCAATGACCGAGTATTTTACAAGCATTCTGAGGCTAAATTTTATGTTGAATGTGCATAACAATATAGCCAGAAAAGAGGAAAAAAAGGAGTGGAAGAAACTTACTTAGTCCCTAGGTCTTGTTCCCTGTTGGCAGAAAAGTAATATTAGCCTCATATAATACTCACTACAGCTCTCACAGTACACAGTGGAGCTGTTAGGATTGAATGAGACCAAAATCAATGCTAACATGCATTCTGTAGGTACCATTCCTCTTTCAGATTTCTAAGACTTTTGCAGTTATTTCTTTCTTTTCTCCCATGCCCTTTGGGAAAAAATATCTTCCAGAAGATTTGTTGTAGAGGAAAAAGGAACAGAAAAATTCTGACCATGCCTGATTGTTTCTTCATGCCTAACTGTGCATATGTCTTTGTTACAATTGTGGAGTTAATTTTAGGCCCAAACTTGCACCTAAGAGTCCAACCTTATCCATTCCTATCTTAGGAACAGAGGTGGTATTTGTTCTATATGCAAGTGGTTGAATCCTAGGCTACTGTTCTGATTGGTCTAGATAAGTAAGAAGTGGATTGGTTCCAGGCTACTGTTTTATTGGTTAGACTAAGTGAGAAGTGGAGTTGCTTCAGACTAGAACCACTCCAGAGAGCTGCCTGAACAGCTGGCAATTTTAAAGAAATGCCATAGGCCTGAAAGCAAGCACCAGCTGTATAAAAGGCTGGCCTGCGGCTGCAAGCAACTGTTCTATTCTGACTACTGTGTCGAATAAACCTTTTGTGTGGAACCCGGTTTACCTCGTGTGGTTTCAAACACACTTGGCACGATGGATGGGTATCGTCTGCAAACGCGAAACTGCACGCGGTGATAAGAAGCCAGACGCCCAGCAAAATGTCGGAAGAACGCAGCCGCCCGCACCCCTTCAACCCTAGCGATGAGGATTGGAGTTCATAACAGATCGCTTCCAATGTATTGGAAAGCAATGGATGGCGACATCTCGGAACAACTCAGCGAGCGCTGTATTCCTCACCCACTGCGGATCCAACGGTGTTTAAAATGCAAAAAAGCCCTTGCGAAGCCCCGAGACGTCAAGCAGCTAACGTGGCCCAGAACTACAAGAATCCTCAAATACACTACGCTCGGTAGTGTCAAACTTAATTAAAGCGGCACGAATTCTACCGCAGAGACCACGAGATGGGAGACCGTCACCAGATTTCGTGGTCTACGGCAAATAGGGGGTGAGTGCGATTTCCTAAACATCGACGAAGCGGATGAGAGATCGCGTGGTATTAGGGCTCAGAGACATTACAGCGGCAAAGTAAGCTGTTAAACAAGCCCAATATCACTGTGACCGAAGCAATCGCGGAAGCATGGCGCCGAAGCGCCAAAAATCGGCGGTCAAATGAAGAAAATGAACAAAATGGCGAGAAACCCCAACTAGAAAAAGAAGAAAGAAGCAGCCGACCACACACCCATTTCGAAGAGTCGAGAGAGGAAACCGATCGAGCGAGAAGACGACGAGGTCACCGTCTGCTCGCGAATAAAAAGGTGCGCGAAAGAAGAAATTGGCGGGAATGCGCTGGCTGCGGAGGAGACTTGCCGAGCCATGCAGATTTCTCGATGCTATTGCGAGGTACTGTAAAAAACGCGGGCACATCGAGAAAGTCTGCAGAAACAGAAAAAGCTACAGCCCCACGAGACGCAGAAATTCCCCAACACGAGCCGAGCCTAAACGGCAGAGAGAAGTGGCAAACAGAGAAATGAGCCATACACACCAAAACCGTCACTATGAAAGCGCCCAGCGGAAAGCGGCAGAAGGTTAACAGTGACTGTAACAATCGAGGGAAGCCCTGTAAGATGGAGGTGGACTCCGGGTCTTTCCTTTCGATGGTTTCTTGGGATACCATAGAAAAAGCTGATCCCAGACATCAAATCCAGACAACTACAAAAACAACCTTTGAACTCTAAAGGACTATCAGGGAAACCAATCCCTGTAATTTGCATGGGGACATTTTTTAGTCACTTATAAGCAAAATGTCAAAAGACTGCCACTAACATTCGTCGACCGGGACAGACCGAGCCTCCTTGGCATCGAATGGTTTGCACCCTTGGGCTCGGGATGACCGGGGTCGATCGAGTAACCACCACCAATTGGGAAGAGACCTCATCCGCAGAATTCCAAGACGTTTTCGACGGCTCGCTGGGCAAGTATCGGGGAAACCCTATTCTTTAGCCAGATCGCCCAGATAGCCCAGAAGATTAAAAAGCCAGACGAGTTCCCTTTGCACTTAAGGCAAAGATAGAGGAACAACGGACAAACTAATAGCCCAGGGGTGTTAGAACCTGTGGACCATGCCAAATGGGAAACCCTATTGTTACCCCATAAAACCTGACGGGTCATTAGAATCTGTGGTGACTATATAGAGGCAACCCTGAACCATGCTTTACACAAGCGCATACCCAGTGCCAGTAAGTCCAAATTTACTCCACTCCCTGGGCAAAGGCAAATTTCTTGCTAAACTGGACTTGGCACAAGCCTATCAGCAACTTCCAGTGGACCCAGAGACGGCAGAAGCCAAACCATAGTCACACACAAGGGCGCATTGCAATGCCACCTCGACTCCAATTTGGAGTAAGCGTTGGCACCGGGCGTTTTTCAAAGTTTGTTGGAACGCCTCCTTAATGGCAACAAAGGGTCGTTCCCTATTTCGACGACGTCTTAATCTCGGCCAGAGATGAGACTCAATTAAAAGACTCACAGAGTACTAACCAATTTAGGGAATCTGGCCTTAAAGTAAAAAAGGAAAATGGCTGCCTAATGAAAAAAGCGTTGAATTCTTGGGCTACTCAATAGACGGTGAGGGCATCCCCCCCACAGATAAGAAATCAAGGCAATACAAGAAGCACCTGAACGAGAAACAAACAGAACTGCAAGCTTTTTAGGACTTATTAATTTTATATAGTATTTCTGCCAAACAAGGCCACTATAGCTGAACCGGTACACCGTCTTTTAATAAAAAAGCAACTGGACATGGGGTAGCAAGAAAGGAAGGCTTTCCAGAATATAAAAAAGTTTGCTAACATCCACAAACGTTCTTCATCCAATTTAGCAACACACTGCCCTTAAGAGTGACTGCGACGCTTCCCATTTGGAGTAGGTGCGTCCCTAGCCACCAACTTCCGGATGGCAGAGAAGCCCGTCGCATACTATTCAGAATTCTTCAAAGACTGAACGAAATTACAGTCAACTGGAAGGGAAGCCTAGCAGAATAGTCGCTGGAGTAAACGCTTCCATGAATATCTGTACGGGCCGGGCTTTTCAAATTGTAACGGACCACAAACCACTGATGGGAATTTTTGGGGGAACAAGCCGCGCCTAACATACTGTCACCAAGAATGTCTAGATGGTCAGAGTTCTTGCAGCGTATCCTATACTCTGACGCATCGACCAGGGAAAACAAATTTCCCATGCGGACGCTTTGAGCAGAGCACCCCTACCAACTACCGAGGAAGACCCGGCACCAGCAATGACATCGCTGCAAATAGAGACTTGTCCCGATCTACCCATCTCCGCCTATGTGTGTGCAAGAGCCACCGCTAAGGACTTGAGGCTGCCCGTATTCTTGCTGGGTAGGTAAAGGCTGGCCGGAGACACAAAAAACTGAATTTTAAACCGTTCCGGTCCCAGACAGACTGAACTATCTATTCTAAATCGGTGTTTGTTGTGGGGAGATCGGGTGGTCATCCCAGCAAGTTGCAGCCCAGAGTACTAAAGGTGGTGTTGCACGAGGCCACCCCTGGAATGGTTAAAATGAAAAGCCTGGCAGGAGCTATGTGTGGTGGAGCAGGCATTGATAAGGACATAGAGTATTGGGGTGAACTCTTGCCATAAATGCCAGGGAATCAGACCTTCCCTTCCAAAAGCACCCATCAGGGACTGGGAGACCCCTAGGGGACCATGGTCTAGAATTCATATAGACTTCGCGGGTCCAACCAAGGGGCATACCTTTCTGTTGTCGGTTGATGCCTACCAAATTGGCTTGAAGTAAAAATCATGCCAGTCAACGACAACAGAAACACTAATAAAAAAATTAGACGACCTTTTTGCACCCACGCGTCTACCAGACGTTTCGTCTCCGACAATGGACCACAACTAACAAGCTTGCCAATTGAGCAATCTACCTAGCCTCCTAGGTATCAGAATGCCCTAACCGCGCCGGCCATCCGGCTGCAAACGGCAGAGCCGAGAGAATGCTTGATTCACAAAGGAAGGGCTAGAAAGAATGGACAGTAGGTGATGTCCCAACAAAAAGTAAACCGTTTACTAACACTCCAGCACATAACGCCCAGTACAGTTACTAAACAAGTCCGCGGCGGATTACTTGGGACGAAAATTCGGTCACACCTTGACAGACTACACCCTAATTTTAACCCAGAAAACCCCTGATTCCTCCACAAAGTTAGCAATTCCAGTTAGGCGACTTGGTATACCGCGAAAAACTTCACAGGTGAACCATGTGGGGTACCTGGACAAATTACCCCACTTACAGGCCCCAAAATCCTACCGTTTAATCGGTAGACGATGGCAGGGAGTGGAAGCAGCACATAGACCAGCTTCGATCCGAATAATTGAACGGCCAACAGACACACAACCAGTCGCCGACAATACAGATAACCTCAAACCCAGGGAGGGGGGAACGGCGAGAAGTTAATAAAGAACCGTTTAAAACTAAAACAAACGATTATTTACAACAAAAAGAGCAAATTAAAAGACTCACTGTTTGAAGAGACTTGGGAGAGCCCGTCGGAAGGGGCCAGCCAGGCCAGCTGCAACCTGCCCAATGGAAACGGGTGGGAGCGGCAAAGCCGCGGCCTAAGCAACATCAGCGGCGCAAAATGCCGACTCACCCTTCCAGACGGTTTCCAGAGAGAAGATCGGAGGACACAGCAGCCCATCCGAACCGGTCGAAGTCTTCACGAGGAATGAACCGCGCAGGTTCAGTCGAGTTCGGAGAACCCCACCTACCGCGTGACTACGTAACCACGTAGGACTAAACTAAAGGGGAGGGGTGTTCTATATGCAAGTGGTTGAATCCTAGGCTACTGTTCTGATTGGTCTAGATAAGTAAGAAGTGGATTGGTTCACTAGACCAATCAGAGAGCTGCTGAAAGGCGGCAATTTTAAAGAAATGCCATAGGCTGAAAGCAAGCAGGCCAGCCTGTATAAAAGGCTGGCTGCGGCTGCAGCAGAACTGTTCCATTGTGTGTTTTCAAACAAAACAGTATTGAGCAGGTTCTGACCAGTTCTGGAGAACCGGTAGTGGAAATTTTGAGAAGCTCAAAGAACCTGCAAATACCTCCTCTGACTGGCCCTGCCCCCATCTATTCTCTGCCTCCCAAGTCCCAGCTGATTGGCTGGGTCTTCTTTTGTTTCCCTGCACAAGAGAACAGAGCTGGAAAGCAGGGGAGGGAATGGGATTTTGCAGCAACCTTCCCCTGCCACATTCACCAAGCCACACCATGCCATGCCCACAGAACGGTAGTAAAAAAAAATTTGAATCCCACCATTGCTTAGGAAGGTTGCTTTATACCAAGTCAGACCATATACAGGATTGCCTGCATTGCTTTACATGTGTATTCTAATCCTTTTCTTTGGAAACAAGTCCACTGAGCTTGGGACTTTTACATTCATAGCCTAAAAGAGAATTGTACATTTTCTGACTTTATATTCTAGATCAGGACTGTCGCCCATGCGAAGGGAAAAAACCTCACAATATGTAATTTGGTGCCATGACAACACAGGAACCCTTATTCTAGATCAATGATTCTTCTTGGGCTTCTCTTGGTTTCTGTAAATTGTCAGAATTTCATCCAGAAAGAATACTGATGGATTTTGCAGTCAAATTTAAATGTTTTTTTACTCCACTGTCTGAAGAAATGTCCTATTTTTTTAAGGATTTTCAGTGGTTGATCATGAGCGGTAAAGCCCATGTCACACTGCCCAACGGATGCAAAAAGGACACAGCGGACGAGCAAAATGTTCCATCCGTTGTTAT
>BHFT01037172.1:0-20461 GCA_004320025.1 Laticauda laticaudata
GGGGGGAGAGGGTGAAATGTTGCAATCTGGAACAAATGGTGAAAGGAGAGGGGTGGGAGGAAATAGTCTTCCATTGACTCATTCCATTCGTGAGCATTTCTTGCAAAATGGCTTTCTGGGTATAAAAGTCTCCATCCTTTGGCCCAGAGAAAAGGGTGTGATGCAACAGAGAAGATCCTTCCTGGGAAGAAGGATTGAGTTTTGGGGGCCAAAGATCGTTTGCATCTTTGGACTGGGGCGGGGTGGAGGTGGGGGCAGAGATACACATGGCAGCCTCTTCTGTCCCACAAGGGTGGGGCAGGTTTGTTTTAGTTTTTTTGCAGGGATTGGGCCAGAAGCAAATAGTCAAGCTCTTAAGTTTTGGGGTCCTGGGTGAAAAATCAGACGGAACATTGGGGTCCTTGGTGCTCCCTGAGCTGGTTGGTTTTTCTTGCAGACGTTTCATCACTCAACTAGGTAACATCTTCAGTGCTAGAAGGGAGTGATGTTGGAGGAAGAAGAGAAAGAAAGAGAGAAAGAAAGAGAAAGGAGAGAGAGAATGAAAGAGAGAAAGAATGAATGAATGAAAGGAGAAAAAAGAATGAAAGAAAGAAAAAGAAAAAAAAAGAAAAGATTGTGGTACTTGGTACTTCCTGAGCTTGGTGGTTTTCTTGGAGATGTTTCATCACCCAACTAGAGAACAACTTCGGTGCTAAAAGAGGGTGGGGTTGGAGGAGGAGGAGGAAGATTGTGGAGTCTTTACTGCTTTCTGAGCTTGGTGGTTTTCTTGGAGATGTTTCATCACTCAACTAGGTAACATCTTCAGTGCTAGAAGGGAATGGAATTTGCTGTTATTTATGTATAGCAGCTGGTCCTGCTGGTGTTGGTGAAATGTGATTTTTCTCCCTTGGTAGTTTCTTGATTTCAGCTACTGCTTCCTCCCTGGCTGTTTGTCTAGGCTTAATCCCTGCTGCTCTCTGGGTGTTGGATTTTTAATTATGCTTCCTTTTGGACTCCGCTTGGAAGGCCAAGTTTCACAGATTGCTGGTCAAGCTATTGTTTTTGGGGGTCCTCGCTGCTCTTGGAGCTTGCAGAAGTTTCATTACCCAACTGGGGAACATCATCTGTGCTGGGGTGGGGGGTGGGAGTGCAATTTGCTCTCAGAATATCCCCATATTTGCAAACTACACTATTCTGTTTCTATGGCTGGGCATGATTTCCCCTTTGCTTTCCAATCCTGTTTTTATCTTCAGTTTCATATTGATTTCGTGTGTGTGTGTGTGTGTGTGTGAGAGAGAGAGAGAGAGANTGTGTGTGTGTGTGTGTGTGTGAGAGAGAGAGAGAGAGAGAGAGAGAGAACTACAACCATCATAAATACGAGTCCGTTGCCAAGCATCTGAATTCTGATCCTGCAACCATGGGGATGCTGCAATGGTCATAAGTATGAAAAACTGTTCCCTAAGTCCACTTTTTTCCAGTGGCGTTGTAACTTCAAACGGTCACAATGGGAACTGTTGTAAGTCGAGGACTACCTGTCTTTCCCCTTCCCTGCTGTCTTCCACAGCATACAATACTGTTTCCTTTTAATCTTTGATATTTTTAAATGTCTTAGTTTTAAGACTGTTAGTCTCACATTTAAGGAAAAACGAAGATAGACTCTGCCTAGTGGTGACTCAGTGGCGAAGACATTGAGCTTGTCAATCAGAAAGGTCAGCAGTTCAGCAGTTTGAATTCCTGGCACCACATCACAGAGTGAGCTCCTGTTACTTAACAGATAATTAGAGTTGGAAGGGACCTTGTAGGTCATCTAGTCCAACCCCCTGCCCAAGCGGGAGACCCTACACCATTTCTGACAAATGGGAGTCCAGTCTCTTCTTGAAAGTCTCAAGTGATGGTGCTCTCACAAGGCAACTCCTGTTCCATGGGTTGATTGTTGTCCCTGTCAGAAAATTCCTCCTTAATTTCCAGGTTGAATCTCTCCTTGTTCAGTTTCCATCCATTGTTCCTTGTCTGGCCTTTGGGTGCTTTGGACAATAGCTTGACCCCCTCTTCTTTGGGGCAGCCCCTCAAATACCAGAAGGCTGGTATCCTGTCTCCCCTGCTCCTTCTCTTCCCTAGACAAGCCAGGCCCAGTTCTTGTAACCATTCTTCATATATTTTAGTCCCCAGTCCCCTCATCCTCCTGGTTGCTCTTCTCTGCACATTTTCTAGAGTCTCAACATCTCTTTTTTATAGTGTGGTGACCAAAAGTGGATGCAGGACTCTAGGTGTGGTCTTACTAAGGCTTTATAGAGTGGTACTAGTACCTCCCTTGATCTCGATTGTATCCCTCTCTTAATGCAATTTAGGATTGCATTGGCTTTTTTGTCTCAGCTTCTGCCAACCTAGCATGTAAAGAATGCAACTAGAAAAATAGGGACGCCTTTGGTGGGAAGATAACAGCTTTCTGTGCACCTTCAGCATTTAGTCATGCCGGCCACATGACCACGGAGACGTCTTCGGACAGCACTGGCTCTTCTTTGGCTTTGTAACGGGGAGGAGCACTGGCCCCTAGAGCCAGAAACAACTAGCACGTATGTGCGAGGGGAACCTTTACCTTTACCTAGCAGTGGAGATCATCTCAAATCAATTGGGAGGTGCTGTGAATTTCTGAAGCTTTGGGTCTAACATAGAGATAGGGAGGCAAAGTCCAGGGTGAATAAGGAGTGTCCATTGCCTTCCACCTTCCTCACCTTGGGACTTGTGGATGGGTTGTGTAGATAATTCCACCCTTGATCCTTGTTCTCTGGGCGACCTTCTGGGAGAATTACATGCCTGTCTTTATCTCTCTGGAATTTACTCGGGTTCATCTAGATAAAACCTGGAGCGTAATCCGAACTTTCTTCCTTTGTAGCTGCACCTCAACTGGTTATGGCTTCCACCAAAAGTCTCGATGTGACCCAATCCACCACCGGCCCGGCGGCCACCCAATCCACCACCGATCCAGTGGCTGCCCAATCCACCACCGGTCCAGCGACGGAAGAAACCGAACAGAAAATAAGTGAGGTATGGAGATATTTGGAAATTATAGACAGAAAAAGAGAAAACAGAGTAGAGAAAATAGAATAGAGAAAATAAAGAAAATAGAATAGAGAGAAAAAAAAAACAGAATAGAGAAAATAGAATGTCAGAGTTAGAAGGCACCTTGGAGGTCATCTAGTCCAGCCCCCTCCTCAAGCAGGAGACTCTGTCTATACCATTTCACACAAATGGCTGTCCAGTCTCTTCTTTAAAACCTCCAACGTTGGAGCACTCAGAACATCTGGTGGCAGGTCGTTCCACCGATTAATTGTTCTCACTGCTGAGAAGTTTCTCCTAGAATAGAATAGAATAGAATAGAATAGAATAGAATAGAACTCTTTTATTGACCAAATGTGATTGCACACATAAGGAATTTGTCTTGGTNGGTGCCCGTAAAAGAAAAGAGACATTCGTCCAGAGTGCAGGATCATCAGGTCCGACCCTTAACAATAGTCATAAGGCTACGATAAACAATCAAATCATACTAGGAAACAATCAATCTAAATCATAAGGATACAAATGACAAAGTTGCAGTCCTACAGTCCCGAGTGGGAGGGGAGGGGCGATAAGGAGTGATGAGAAGGTTAATAGTAATACAAGTGCAGACTTTGCAAATAGTTGGACAGCGTTGAGGGGATTATTTGTTTGGCAGAGGGATGGCGTTTCAGGGAAAAAACTGTCCCTGTGTCTAGTTGTTCTGGTGTGCAGCGTCCTTTTGAGGGAAGGAGTTGACACAGTTTGTGTCCGGGATGTGAGGGGTCTGTCAGGATTTTCACCACCCTCTTTTTGATTCGTGCAGGTTACAGGTCCTCAACGGAAGGCAGGTTGGTAGCCCCTGATAACTCCCTGGAGTCTGGGTCTGTCCTGTTGGCTTGCAATTTTTCTTCCTTTCAGTCCAGTCCTTCAGGCTGCCTGGACCAACTCCTGCAGTTTTCACTTCTTGGGAAGCTTTCTCAGAAAGGGTTGATGGGCAGTCCTCGACTTACGACCGCAAGAGAGCCCAGAATTGATGTTGCTAAGCGAGACGTCGGTTCAGGGTGTTTAGCCCCACGGTACGACTTTTCTTCAGCCATCGGTTCAAGGAAGCGCTGCCGTTGTTAAGTGAGTTCCACTCCTGGCTGGCCCCGCCCAACCCTCCCCTCCCCAGACTCCCCACCCAGCCCGTTTTGGATGGAGGGAAGCGCAGGACGCGCACAGAGGCTCAGGGAGGGTGAAAAACGGGCCGCCTGGAAGTTTGGGAAGGCCGGAAATGGGCCCGTTTCCAGCTTCCAGACAGTGTCCAGAGTCCAGAGAGGCTGTTTTCGCCCTCCTGGAAGCTTGAGGAAAGCCTCTGGAGCCCAGGGAGGGTAAAAACACCCCCCCACTGGGTGCAGGAGGCTGGCTAGGCCACACCCACCATGGCCACGCCCACCCAGCAACTGGGCAGAGAACCCCTTTGTGAAATTTTTGAAGCCCACCTGTGATTGCATGATGCCTGGATTCGCCCTCTCAATCTGTCGGCTCTTGTTCCGAGTTATCTTCCCCCCCCCCCCGCAGATTCAGACTCCGATAGGGGCATGACGATCCCCCTTTGTGACCTTCTGACAAGCTAACTCGATGGGGAAGCCGGATTCACTTAGCGACCGTGTTACTAAGTTAAAAAACTGCAACGATTCGCTTAATCACGGATTAAACAGGGCAAAACTCGCTTGTTCACTGCCTCGCTTTGAGGGAAATTTGGGGCTGTTATGGTTGTAAATCAAGGACTGCCTGTAAAAAGGGGGGGGGGTAGGAGACCACCAGGAAATGTCTAAATTCTCTGTATTGTCACCCAAGGAAACACACCTGAACCCAATAGGCTGGCACCTACACTTTCTATCTAGTTGTGCCTGTAGTAAGTTTCCTCTTCTGGTGCAGGGCAATTTATGACTCAGTTGCAACTTTTTGGAGGTGGTTGAAGGCCACACCCAAGATCTTGAGCAGGTCCTGGCGTGTCGATATCTTCTATTCTTCCAGAACCCTTAAAAACAAAACAAACCAGGTTGGGAATTTTCAAGCTTAGCGATGAAAGGATGAACCCAGCTTGTCTCGTCTTGCCCTTGGAGTGTCTGAAGAATTTTCTTCCGGCATCAAAGGAGCCGGTGAGCTGCAGTGGTGGATTTCAAAAATGTTTCCCAACAGTTCGGTGTGAGCACGTTTCGTGCATGCACACGCCAGACACGTGCTTTGGACACACACATTTGCAACTCACCTTCCGCTGCAATCCCTGTGTAAAACGGCCGACATGTGGCAATTGGCCGTGCCGCGCAAAGCAGCTGAGGTTGAAAAGCAGAAGGTAAATGTAAGAATAGAGCTGGGGCTGGTGGGAGCCCAGCAGTCGATCTGGAGTGAACTGGTTTGCTCACAAATGATCCTTGGAGCTAATGGTTTGGCCGAACTGGACCAAACTGGTAGAATACCACCACTGGTAAGCTGGCTAGGAAAGGATGGAGAGTTATGAAGGTGCTAGTTTTGCTGCCACGTTTGAATCTGGTCCCAGGATTGGGGAATTGATTTTGGCCCAGGTGGAGGGGGGGAATGGAGGCCTTGACATCGAACCGGAGCCTGGAATTAGGGTTGTAAGTAGTTACGGTCATTAAGCAGATCTTCACGTGACTCCATATGATGTTATGTTTTGGGGGGCCCATCGGTATGCAAATATGTTGGTCTTCATGCAAAGGCATCAGTTGTTAAGTAAACATGGCAGGTCATTAAGTGAATCCATTTTATTGGGCGTTTTATGACAGGACCCATAATATGCTCTAATATAGATCATGTCATGTCAGAATAGGGTAATGGGATGGAATGGGATGGGATAGAGTAGGAGTAGAATAGAATAGAATTTAATAACAGAACAGGATTTAATAATAGAATAGAATGCAGAATAGAATGTTGGAATGAATAGAACAGAACAGAACAGAACAGAACCAGAATAGAGTAGAACAGAACAAAATAGGAATGGGACAGAACTAAAAGAAATAGAACAGAAACAGAACAGAATAGGAATGGGGTTAAGGTGGAACAGAACATAGCAGAGCAGAACAAAATTCTTTACTGGCCAAGTGTGATGAGACACACAAGGAATTTGTCACACATTAAATTTAATATATTGAGATAATATATGTCAGAGAAGATAACCATGTTTCTCAATCTTAGCAATTTTAAGTTGGGAATTCTCAGATTTGGAGGCTGTACATCGGAACTTTGCCACGGTTAAGAAACATACATTCCAATGTTTTACAACCTTGGCAATGTTAAGATGTTCAGCCTTCAACTCAATTAGCCAACAAAATACAGGGAATTTTCAATTTATGATCACAACTGAGCCCAACATTTCTATCCATAAGTGAGACAGTTTTTCAAGTGAGGTTTGCCCCATTTTACAACCTTTCTTGCCACGGCTGTTGAATGAATCACTGTAGTTAATTAACACGGTTGTTAAGGGAATCTGTCTCCTCCCTTGACTCGGCTGATCAGAAGGTCCCATGTGACCTTGGGATACGGCAATGGTCATAAATATAAACCGGTGGCCAAGGGCCTGAATTTTGATCCTGTGGCCATGGGGATGCTGCAACGGTCGTATGTGTGAAGAACGATCCTAAGTCACTTTTTTCAGCGCCGTTATAACTTTGGTCATTAAACGAACCGTTGCAAGTCGAGGAATACCTGTATCAGATCTGCCCCTTGCTTAAAATATCTTCAATGAAGCAGAATTGTTTACGTTGGTATATAGATACATATGTATGTACGCTGTTCAGCTTCCTTCGGGTATTATCCCACGTCATTGTAGTGCTTTTAAAGTTCTGGCAACATTTCAGCAGAATCTCATCTGCCATCATCAGGCTTCTGTACTGAGTTTGAAGCCTGATGATGGCAGATGAGATTCTGCTGAAACGTTGCTACAACTTTAAAAGCACAACTACAATGACGTGGGATAATACCCGAAGGAAGCTGAACAGCACACATGTAAGTACCCGCGAAAACTTAAAAAAACAAATATGTATGTACATATATATGCTGTCAGGATTCCAGCAATCGCCCTAATTAAATTATGATTCTCGAGCCAAACTTCAACCAACTTCAAAGGATTCATTACAGGCGACATACTGGCCCTGCCCTGTATGAAGCCAACTCTGGCCTCCGTCATTTACAGCCCCTCTGACCCTGTTTCCCTCCTCCCCATTGGATGTGTCATGAATCAGATTCTCCAATTGAGTATGTTCATAGGCTGGGTGTCATCAATCACGTTCTCCAACTAAATACATTCATGTGCAAAAGCTCTGGTATTTTAGTTACAATCTTTTAAAGATAAGAGTTGGAATGTACTTTCATTTTCAAACAATTGCACTCCTCTTCCAGATTTCTTTCCTCACACTCCCCCTTTTATGGCAACTACTAAAACAGGCATAGGAATGTTTTTTGAATTGACATATGCATTTATTCATCTGTTTATTTTTTATTCATTCATTCATTTATCCAGGCTTCCCAATGTCAAGTTATAAAACATTCCTATGCCTGTTTTTGAGTTCCCATAAACAGGGTGGGTGGGTGGAATCTGAAGCAGTAGTACGGCAGTTTAAAACCAGAAGTACATTCCACACTTATCTTGCAAACATTATAGCTAGGCTACCGGATCTTCTGCCCACAGAAATCCTTCACTGGAGAACATGATTGTTGATACACCCAGGGGGGAGGAGGGAAACAGAGTCACAAGTGACTGTAAATTACGTATGCCAGAGTTGGCTTCATTTAGGTTAATGCTGACATGTTGCTCCTAATAAAACTTTTGGATTCTTTTGAAGCTTGGCTCGAGGCTCATGATTTATTTTGGGGAATCGCCAGAACCGTGACACCCAGATTGTTCTAGATGAGTTTCATTCTTTTCCCTCTCTTCTTTTTTTTCCCCAGCCTTCAAGTTTGGCCAAAATTACGGTGCCCGCTTATTCCACAGCATTTCAAATATTTCCCCTAGAGGACGTCATACATTTAGGCTTCCTGGTATCCCACCTTTGATAAAGTTTGGGGAGCTGTGCCCTTCCTCTGCTGGCCGATCCATAACATGCCCTTCAATTTGGATCCAGCTTTGCCCAGGATGACAGGGGGTTCCCAGTCAGATCAAGGCTTTGAAGGGATCCTCCAGATCCTAAAGGGGATCCCAGCAGAGAGGCTGATTCAATACAGGCACAAGCTGAGCTGCTCACACCAAGACCGGAAGAGCTGCCATCTCCTGCACATCATGATTCTGTGGTCTTTAGGGAGAGAAGGTGAGGCCAGAGTGCACCTCGACAGCTTCAGGGACGACGTGGTGGCCCATCATCTCTCCCAAAGCCTCTGGAGTGCTGTTGGAGCAAACAGGACAACCCCGGAGCAACTCCAGAAGGACCATGCCAAGGTGGCCCAATCTGTGGCAGAGATCTACTCACTCTTGGTTGATGAGAAGCTCTGCGAACCCCTGGCCAGAGACGAGGCCTACCGAGAAGCTATCCTAGCCCTTAAAGCAAGCCACCTTGAACCAGCCCAGCTCAAAGGTCTCCTGGATGAAGCTATGGAGAAGTGTGGACTGCAGTTCATCTCAAAGTTGCCCAGGGATAATTTCGGAGCTCTGGCCTCAAATAGATGGGAGTTGACTCCTGCCAGAAGGAGCAACCCAGTGTCAATCGACAGCTCATCTCCTCTTGATAAACCTCAGTCTTTACGTTCTACAGGTACCCCCATCTCTCACATCAGCAACCTTAAGATCAGTGAGAGTTCAATAATAATCTCCGACAGCCCTTCCAGCACAGGAGGTTCCTTGCCTCTACCACCAACCGGCCAAGGAGAAGACATGGCATTGGTCAATGGCTGCTCCACCAATTCAAGAAAACCTTCCCTGCCAAATTCCAGCGGTCCCTGTTTACTGCCTGACTCCAAAATCACACTGTCTCCCACGCCATCTGCCCAGGGCCCAACAACCCCAAAAACAGCGCCACCAGGAGATTTGATATGCCCGTTTCAGGCCCCGCCTCTGCAGAAGCCAGGTTCAGCAGCACCTTCTGCAGGAAGTGGTCCGCCCCATTCCTCTGCTCCAGCACCAAGCACGACTTTTGGACTTCTAATGTCTTCTTTGTCTTCTACTTCGGATCTTGCCTCTTGTAGCTCGGAACCTTCTTCTTCGATGGGCCCACCAGACGATGAAAAGCAGTTCTACACCTTCGTGGTCCTGCATGCCGCAGAAGACGAGCTGGTGGCTTGCCGGGTGAAGGAACGCTTGGAGGCCTTGGGAGTATCCAACGGGGCCACCTTCAGCGAAGATTTCCTCACCCCTGGGTGTGGCCAACTCAACTGTTTCCAGAACTCCCTGGACAACTCAGCCTTCACGCTTGTGCTCCTGACCAAGAACTTCACGGGCCGCCTTTGTGACTATCATCGTGACACGGCCTTAATGGACTCCCTCACCCGCTGCTGCAAGAGGCACTCGGTGATTCCATTTGTGCCCAGGGAACACTCTTTAAAGTCTGGGGAAATTCCCCTCTTGCTTGCTTCGTTGGTGCCCTTGTGTGAAACGTCTCCCGTGTTTGACAAGAGGGTGAAGAAGACCTTCACTCCAAAGGTGATCCGGGAGAAGAAAGCCACCTGGGACCTCCTGAGACAGATCCAGGAAAGAGAGGAGGAGAGAGAACGGGAACAAGAAAACCTGAGGCTACAACAACAACTCGCTGTCCTCAACCTTCAGTCATCAGTTCGACCACCGCTGGTGGACATGTCAAGGATGCAAGCCCAGGCAGGTGATGAGACTCAAGTGTTTCCTCCTCCTGCAACGTCCTTCATGAAACTGGGGCTTGATCAGTCTTCCTTTTCCCAACCATTCCTGTCCTCGGTGGGTTCTCCAAACGCAATGCTGGGTCCCCAACTCATCATTCAGAATGCCCAGATGATTCAGATAGGTGATTATAACCACATGCAGGTGGAAAGAAGCAATGCGGTGGTTGGCACAGCCAAAGAGACCGTTGAGAGGCCACCAGTAGTGGAGATGGAGGACAACCCTGGAGAATGGAAATGAGATGGATGAAAGGGGACAGCAGAAAAATGTCTTAAAATTTCCTAATCAGAAATGATTGTCAAGGGAAGGGGCACTTTGACTCGCAAAGTTGTAGGGACCAGCAAATACTGGGACCTTGAATGGAGCAGGACAAGAAGACCTGGAGCTTAATGGGTGACCATCTCCTCTTTGCAATCCCCCAACAGGGCCTCATAAAGGACAAAATGCATTACAGGTAGTGCTCGACTTAGAACCATTCTTTAGTGACAAAATTACAATGAAAAAAGGGACCGTTTTTCACACTTACAACTGTTGCGGTATGCCCATGGTTGTGTGATCTAAATTCAGACGCTTGGATGCTTGGTCACTGGCTCCTATTAATGATGGTTGTTGTGCTCCCAAGGTTGTGTGATCCCCATTTGCGACCTTCTGAAGAAGCAAAGCCAATTGGGAAGCCAGATTCAATTAACAACCATGTTTGCTAACTTAATAATTGAAGTGAGTCACATAACTGTAACAGGCAAGGTCGTAAAATGGGGAAAAACGTACTTAACAACTGTCTTAATTTTAAGCTCAGTTGTGGTCCTATGTCAAGGACTACCCATATCCATTTTATTTTTGCAATGTAGCAGACAGGAGTTTTGGGATCCTTCAATGCTTTTTAGAAAAGGGGGGGGGGGGGGGGGNCAATGCTTTTTAGAAAAGGGGGGGGGGGAGCCATTTTGTGGACCAGCCAAGACTTCAAAAGGATGAATCTCAAAGGAGAGAGATAAGAGGGCACCAACTTCTTTTAAGTTGGTTGAAAATTCTGGGACACGTACAAATTGCTTTCTGCTGTGCGACATCTACGCAATATATGTGGGCCTTTGAAAATGACTTTGTTCGTGTTGCAAATGGAATTTATAGAGCCTGGTTTGATTTTGTTTTAAGAGGCGAAAAGTCATTGTCATTTTATTTACGGCTTGGTGTCTGAACGGAATCATGGCTTACTCTATATAACCAGGTTTAAGCCATGGTGCTAAGACAGGGCATAGAAATGGAGCTTTTTAAAATTCCAGGCAATGCTGGATCCTAACAATCAGGATAGTGAAGATATGTGGACTTCAACTCCCAGAATTCCCCAGCCAGCAATGCTGGCTGGGGAATTCTGGAAGTTGAAATCCACACATATTAAAAGTTGCTCAGGTGGGGAGAGAGAGGGAGAAGAGAGGAATGAGACCGACAAGAGAGGAGAGAGAGGGAGGAGAGACTGACAGATAGAAGATGGAGAAAGAGAGGAGAAGGAGAGAGGGAGAAAAGAGGATAGAGATGGATAGAGAATTCCTCCCTCCACAATTCCTCTCCTTGCTGCATTTCATCAGATCTCAGGATGTAAAGAAGAAAGGACAGATCCAGTTTCTGGAAAAAGAGATCCAGTACTTTTTCCTTAAATACATCTACTCAGGGGCAAAGTTGTGTATTTATTTATCATCAAAAATCAGGGAATTATTATTTCTTTGGGCACTGCAAGGAAATATGGGTCCTTCTTTGGAAAAGAGCTCTGGGGCTGGGTAGAGACTTGAGTGTGGGTTGTCTTTCCTCGCTTCTTTATGTCTACCGAATTGGGTCTTCAGGCATGTATAAAAATGTGGGGCTTAGACTACAATGCCACAGCGGCCATCTTGCCTTTTCTGATGCCGCCGTCCCCCCCCCTCGGCAGATGACTACACCTACTAGATATCTTATATTGTGTAACATCTAAAGATTAGCTCCTGGCTGGGGAATGCTGGGAGTTGAAATCCACAAGTCTTAAAAGTTGCCAAGGTTGGACACCCCTGGTCTAAAACTTTTACCAGTAGTAAATAATACCAGGAACGAGGGACTCGTTCTTTTCCATGCAAAGTTAAATTTAAGGAGCAGATCATATTGAATTTGTTCTGCCTGGTCAACAGAATAATCACTGATTTAGGCAGGGTCTACCCTGAGCTACCAAGTGTGCTCAGCAGAAACCCAAATTCTCTTATGGGGAGAATTTTGCTGTGGATTCCTCAGTGCTCTCTGAGCTGGGCTGTTTTCCTTGTGTGTGTTTCATGACCCAGCTAGGTAACATCATCAGTGCCAGAAGTGAGCATGGGGTATTGGTGCTCTGAACTGGGTTGTTTTCATTATCAAACTAGGTAACATCATCAATGGATTACATGAGGTAGTCCATAGAATTTGATTCTACTACAAAATTCTTCCATTTTTAACTCGTTTTTTCATAAATGCCAAACTTTGAAGAAATGCAGGTATCTTAACCCAGGCTCAAAAATGTCACCATATATAGGTAATCCTCGACTTATGACTGCTGGTAGTTATAACCCAGATTTGAAATTCCAATGGCCCCTCCCATAATCAGATGATCACATTTTGGGTGTTTGGGAACCGGCTGGCAGTCACACAACTACAATTTGCGAAATTTTGGGGTGAAAACCATTGGCTCCAGCTAAAACGAGCTAAAACAAATCCATTGTTCACCCACTGTGAACAATGGATTTGCTTAACAACTGCCCTGTTTGCTTTTTGACTGTTGCATTCCTTTAACAACCCACACAAAAGAGGCTGGGAAATCAGGTGACATCATGCAGTGACCCACTGAACAACCAACATGACTTACATAGTTCCAAACTCAAAACAATCGTAAATTGAGGACTACCTGTATATTAAAACAAACGCTTCTAGCCACGCGCCCATATGAAAACTACCAGGAAGAGTCAGAGACACAGTTGTGTATTTTTTTAGCAGCATGATATTTTCTTCTTGATTTTCACTGTCTGTATAACTTTATTTACTTCAAGTTAAGAAAGTTGGCTCTCAAGGGGAGCATACACTGCTTGTGAATTTTTTTTCTGACACAATTGCCAAATCAACCCCATTCTTTGCAACAAAACCAAAAAAGAAAAGAAAATGGTAACCTGAAACTTCTTTTGCTTTACCTGCTAAAATCCTGTTGTTTGCTTTTAACACTGCAAAAACGCAAAGCTGCAAAATCCATGGAGGGAAAAAAAAATACTCTGAGGTTTCTGTAGTTCTCTTGAGCCCCTAAACCAGCAATTTCTCAACCTCTACAGCTTTATGATTGGACTTCAACTCACAGAATTCCCAAGCCAGCACTGCTGTTCTGGCTGGGAAATTCTGGGAGTTGAAGTCCAAGCATCTTAAAGCTGCAGAGGTTGAAAAACTATGCAAGGCAATTTAAGACCTCTGCTTCTTGTTATCCCTGCGCTGTGTGAAGATGCACAAATGATTCTCCAAAATCACCTTCTAGTTTCCAGACACATCCACACACAAACACCAAATATAGGCCATTTGCTGTTCCACCATGCCCAAACCAGGAATCCAAAGCCTTTAGGGAGGGGTTTCCTCTTTTGACGTCCATGAGAAAAAACAAAGCAACATCTTTTGGCATCCTCAGTTATCAGCTGATACTGTTTCCACCCTCTCCCTTCTGCTTCAAAGCAGAACAAAATTTAGAGCTGGATTCAAAGAGAATACCAATCTCTTAATTTATGGAGATCAGATGGAAATGATGCCTCCAACGGAGGTTCACCCCAGAGAGAATGATGATCAGAGTAAATGGGAGGTTGGGGGGGGGGGGGGAATCTACATTCTGANGGGGGGGGGGGAGGAATCTACATTCTGAAACTTTTTGGTCTGATCAATTTTTTATTTCTCTCTTTTGTGAGGCTGGTAGGCCATTTAACCAAGTCTTTTTGAAGGTAGACCTCTGAAGCAGTGTTTCCTTAAGTTCAGGAACTTTTAAGCCGGGTGGACTAACTGCCAGAATTCCTCAGCCAGCCGTGCGGAAGTCCACCTTGGTTAAAAGTTCCTGAGGGCTTCTAAACAGTCCCAGATTCCCAGGATGGGTTTCTTTGATCTGAAAAAAAGTCTACCTGGACATGAGCAAGCACCAAGGATGATGACAGCACTCTATTGGGCCTCCTTTACTTCAGCCTACTCTGACTTTCACCTGTCCCACTGCTATGAAGTTAAGATGATCCACAAGTCATGCAACTATCAACAGCCATGGCCACCTTACAACCGCTCCAAACATCATCCATTAACACTGTTGGTAAGTGAGGTAGACCCTGAGAGAAAAGACAAGAAAGGTCCTTCAAGATTCAAATGCAAACACCCGTCCCCAATCCCTTCAAGTCATTTTTATCTGTCCATCTGTCCATCCACACACCCATCTTGCCACCATTTTTCTCTTGCCTGATGCAGCCTCAATCCCATTTGCAGTCTGCATAGAACAGAATTTACAGGATGCAACAACAAGAATCAACTCAGCATGGCTGAGTAAGGGTGTGTGTGTGTGTGAGGTATTCATTCTACCCTTCAACATCCATTTCTGCCCTTTACATAATTAAAAAAAAAATCATCGCTTGATAACCAAGCCAAAGTGTGAAGTGACTAATACTAAGAATTCAAGTTACAACCCACTTTTTGCAGATGTGAATAAATCTCTGGTTTTTGATGCCCACCTGCCTTGAAGAGTTAAGGAAGGCGAGGACATGTGAAGAAACTGGGGTGCCACAGTGTAAGCATTTAACTTACTTCTGCTCAATTTGGTGGGTTACCAGGCATGATTTTTAATGGGAAGTATACCTAGACAGGCCCACAGTGCAAAAAAGGTTTTCAGTATAGAGGTTTTCTTTGGTTTCTGGTAGATTTTAAAAAGCATTTGCTCCTTAACCTTTACAGAGGCTGCAAGGAGATAATTTTGGACAATGTTGCCCAATCACCTTTTCCCTAAGCTCTTCCAGAAAAATGGGGCCATCCTAGCTGAAAGGACATAAATCAGGGATCTAAAAAACTGACCACTTTAAGACTTACGGACTTCAACTCCCAGAATCCCTTATTCAGCAGGCTGGTTAAGGAATTCTGGGAGTTTAAGTCTACCAGTCTTAAAGTGGTCAGGTTTGGAGACCTCTGAACAGTTGAACCTATGAACAGTTTTTCAACAGACCTATGAACAATTTTTCCCAGTGATTGGGTCAAAAACCCATACCGTTTCTCTTTTCTGGAGCGGAAAAATAAATGGCTTGATTAAATTTCACAATTTGGGGAATCTTTTACCGCCTGGTCTGCCTACAGTGCAGGGCTCACTCCGCTGACAAGAAAAACCAGCAGCCAAATAAAGATACAATTATTACCACCAGCTTTGAAAACAGCCATCAAAATCTCAGCCGATGCTAAGAGATGGTCCAAGCCAGAACTGAAATCCTTGGGGGGGGTGGGGGGAAGGAAAAGCCAAACCTTACTGCACCCAGCTTGGGTCAACCATGCAGAGAAGCAAATAGCCTGCTGTTCAAAATGAAGAAACCCCCCTCTTAAGTTCCAAGGGTGAGCTGAACAAAAGAACATTGTTAAGACTTGGTGGGTTTGCCTCAGTCCATTCTTAGTCTTCCAAAAGGAAGGGTGCAGAATGGAAGAACTTAAAAAGCTCAACCAACATGCAAGCTGAAAGCAGGCCACGCAAAACACGTGCAACATCTTGCACGTGGCCACTGTTGGGCTAGTCACACAATCAGATCCGCCAGCCCCTTATTTCCCCATTTCTCATAGGAACACAAAAAAAATGGGGAAGGTGGAAAAAAGACTGGAGGAACTTTGGAGCAATGGGTCAGCCCTGGAGGTTTTCTTGGGGGCCCTAGAAAAGTTCCAGAAAGCTGAATCTTGCCAATATTTTTTGGCAGTGTCCCAAAAGGGGACTAAATTAATGTAAAGTGAGAAGAGGGCTAAATTCAACTCCTTGGCTTTGGAAGGCCAGGGAGAAAAAAATATGAGGGGACTTTCAAAGACAGATTAGGGACAGATCCATGGAAGAGTAAGGCAGTGTATCTCAACCTTGGCCACTTCAAGAAGAGTGGACTTCAACTCCCAGAATTCCCCAGCCAGCCATGCTGGCTGGGGAATTCTGGGGGTTGAAGTCCACTCTTCTTAAAGTGGCCAAAGTTGAGCAACACTGCAGTAGAGCCTGTCATCTACCTAAGAAGATCCCAGATAGCGAGGCCACTTGTGCATTTGGGCAAAAGACGCCTTCTCCATGTCAGGGGCTGGACAGAAGAAAGACAGAGTTGGCATAACCTGGCCAAGTGCAAACCAAAGCTTTTAAAATCCAGACCCCAGGAAGACTGCAAATCCAAGTCCCCACCCTGCCAGTCACAGCAGGTTTAGGAAGAGACCAGTAGGGAGTAGAGAGTCCTTCTTGGCTAATGAAGCTCAATGAAGGCTTCCAACTCTTCAGGGATAAAACCCTTATAAGGGATCTTGTGTTTATCCAGCGCTCGGGCCGCAAGGCACTGTAAGGTGATATAATTAAAAGGCTGCATCATGGCCTTGGTGAGCTGCTTCTCGTCCAGGAGCTCGTAGGCTGTCTGTTTGAAAGCGTTGGTGGCATCCATGTGAGCTCCTGCCTCCATTAGGGTGGTCATGATGAGGGGGCAATTGTTCCGGGCAGCCACGTGCAGCGGGGTGTTGTTGTCATAATCCCGGCTGTCCGGGTCAGCCCCACACTCTAGCAGGAGGTTCACCACGTGGAGTGAGGGGAATTTCCCCACCGGATAGCGGCCCACTGTGGTGGTGTCCTTGTCCGCCGCCATGTGCAATGGGGTGAAGCCGTTCTTGCCTCGCGGGTGACACTTCAGCAAGCGGTAGATGGTTTGGCGCTTCTGGTGTTCCTGCTCGGGAACACACTCTACTTTTTCCAGCAAAAAGACCAAGTGGAGGATGATGGCCAAGGCTTTGGTGAACTGGGAAGCGTCGGCCACCGGGTCCTTCCGGTGCTGGAGGGCCCTCTCGACCTCGCGGACCCCTTTGCTCAGAACCACCATGAGGTCAGAGAAACCCAGCTGAGTCCCTAAGGCGCCCTTCGAGCGGTCCTGCAGCACGTACGAGAAGAGCTCAGCAAAGGAGAGGAAGCTGCTGGCCGTCATTGGGCTCAAGGGCTCCAGATTGCCTTGCTGCATGTCCAAGGCGTACTTCCACAGGTTAATGCACCGTTCAAAGTTGCCTGAATCGGCGTAGACGGCCCCCCGGTAGCGGATATAATACGAGGTATCCGGGTGAGACGGTCCCAGGATACGCTCTCGGATCAACAAAGCCTGCATCCTCATCTCATCCGGATCCGTGATGAGCGATTCCAACTCCTCCATGCTGCTCACTTCTTGGGCGTAGTCATAAGCCAGCACCCGCTGTCGAGGCTCTGCCTTAGAGAGGGCCTCACCTCCTTCGAGACGCAGCTCCATCGCCCGGCGCCAGTGCTTCAGGGCGCCTAGCAGGTCACGCTTCTTGTCCACCATGGTGGCGCCCAGCAGCTCCAGCGCCTCCACTGCAGCCTCTCGGGTGCAGTAGATGTGGGATCCACCAATCTCATTGTCCTCCTCCTCCTCCTCTTCTTCCTCTCCTTCCCGATCCTCCTTCTCCTCTTCCTCGGCGTCCTGGCTTTGGGGTTCTTCCAGTGCACCCCGGATGAGGAACTCTACGATGTTGGCGTGCCCGGTGACACTGGCAGCCAGCAGCGGGGTCATGCCATAGCCGTCCCGCTCCATCCGTGCCTGGCCAGCCAACAGCAGGCGAAGGATCTCCAGGCTGCCGGACTCGGCACAGTCGTGCAGGGCCGTGTTGCCCTTCAGGCTGCGGCGGTTGACCTCGGCACCCCGCTCCAGCAGGTAGCGGGCTATGTCGGCATGGCCCTTGTAGCAGGCGATCATCAGGCAGGTGTGGCCGTGCCTGTTGGCCACCTCTAGGTCGGCCCCGCACTCCCCCACCAGGTAGCGCACCACGGCAAGGTGTCCGTCGAAACAGGCCGCCCGCAGCGGCGTCGAGTTGGTCAGCGTGGTCTGGTTGACGCAGGCGCCGCGCTCCAGCAGGCTCCTCACCACCGGCAGGTGCCCGGCGGCGGCAGCGGCCCACAATGGCGGAGCCCCTTCGATAGTCTCCCCGTCGAAGCGCACCGACCCGCCCGTGCCCACCCGCGCGCCGCAGTGGTCCACCAGGTATTCCACCACCTCGCGGTGACCGTGGCGGGAAGCTATCAGCAACGGCGGGCCTTCCGCGCCGCCCGGGCCCGCCGCCAGACGCTGACGCTCCTCCCGGCCGCGGCCGCCCAGCAGCTTCTGCAGCAGCTTCAACTTCCCCTCCCGAGCCGCGTTGTACACGGCCAGGCGCAGGTCCATGGCGGCGATGACGCCGCGACTACCAAGGCCTCCGCTCTGACAGGCCGTTCGTCGCCTCAACTACCGGCGCCATAGCCGACACCGCCATCTTGAGCCCTCTTGAGGCGAAAACAAAATGGCGGGGCTTCCCGCTGGGCGAAGGCACGCCGGGATTGGTAGTCTGGACGCGCGCAGGCGCCGGCCCACGTTCGAAGCCGGCAGGCCGCTCGTCACTACATTTCCCAAGAAGCGCAGGGAAAGGAAGGCGGCGCGAGCCGCGCAAGGGGAAGGATAAAGGGAGGCTGGGGAGAGGGTTGCCATGAGGGCTTTCGGGAAGGGTAGTTTCAAGAAGCGAGGGCTTTCACTAGACGCGACTGGGTTTCCTCCCTAGCAAGGAAAACTCAGTTTCCCAGAAAGGGGTTAAGGAAACAAAGGCTTGTGGGAACGAGCGGTAGACAGAGAGAGAGAGAGAGAAAGAGAGAGAGTCCCTTGGAGTAGGTGAGGTGGCTTCTGGGAAATGGAGTTTGTTCATTTTAGTCTTGTGGTCATGGATGGACTTACTTTCTCATTAAATATATATATATTTAATCCAGAAGCCTGATGATGGCAGATGAGATTCTGCTGAAACGTTGCTACAATTTAAAAGCACAGCTACAAAAATGTGTGCCATCTCCAGATTAGTGACTTAATGATTACAGACCATGCAATAATACTGTACATGTGAATTTTCTGCCCAAAGTAAGATTTTTGGAGCGGCACAAGTGAAAATAGATCTACTGGCCACTGGTTGAAATTACCTGGCTGGCCAATAGAGGGCAGCAGAAACACATCCAACCTTTCTCTGCCCTCTAGTGGCCATCCCAATATTTACAGCTCAGGTTTGCTCCGCTTCAAGAAACTAACCAAGACTGAATATTGGTTGGAATATTTACAAGTCCTCAAATTATACGTTTGTTTAGTGACTTGTTGAAGTTACAACAGCACTGAAAAATATGACATGACTGTTTTCACACTTAATACCATTGCAGAATCACCTACGGTCCCACAATCAAAATCCAGATACTTGGCTTGGCAACTACCAATGTGTTTATGATGGTTGCAATGTCCCAGAGCTACCTTTTGTGACCTTCTCACAGGCAAAGTCAATGGGGAACTCAGATTCACTTAACAACCATGTTTCTAACTTAACATCTGCAATGATTCACTTAACAAATGTGGCAAGGAAAGTTGTAAAATGGGGCAAAACACGCTTAACAATTGACTCGCCTAGCAACAGAAACTTTGGGTTCACTTGTGGTCATAAGTTGAGGACGGGGGGAGGGAAGGATGGGTAGCATAATAAAATAAAATAGAATAAAATAATGAATTAAAATAAAATCCTGAATCCATGATATCTATTTACATGGTCGCTAACTGTCAAGGGTAAAGACCATCTTGATGGTCTATTCAATTTTTCTCCTAATTTGAGGATTATTGCTTTTATTGTTTTGAAAAGTACAAAGAAGAGAAACTAAGATGGGCTGGAAATAAAAACATGAAGAACAGTTGAAGGAATTAGGCATCTCTAGTCTAGGGAAAAGGACGAGGGGGTGACTTGATAGCAGTCTTCCAGTATTTGAGGGGCTGCCACAAAGAAAAGGGGGTCAAGCTATTCTCCAAAGCACCTGAAGACAGAATAAAAAGCGATGGATGGAAATTGTAACCAAGGAAAGAAGCAACCTGGAATTAAGAAGAAACTTCCTAATAGTCAGGGTAGTTAACCAGTGGAACAACTTGCCTCCAGAAGTTATAGATGCCCAATTACTGGAGGCTTTTAAGAAGAAACTGGACAGTCACTTGTCTGAAATGGTATGGGGTCTCCTGCTTGAGTCAAGGAGGTTGGACTAAAAGATCTCCAGGGTCCCTTCAAGCTCTATTCTGATTGATTGAAGTACATTGGGTGTGTGTGTACAGACACACTCACAATGTATACCCACAACTCCGCTTCCAGCCTCACCCATCCAATCCATCATCACTCAAAATTAGGCATGCACACCCCTAACTACCTCTATTCCAACCATAACTGGCCTTAACTGCAAGCTACTCAATGCAAGAAGCCTTGTAAATAAAATAGCTGAATTTCTCCTCTTACTTAATATGGCTAAATTCGACATTATATTTGTCTGTGAAACATGGCTCAACACATCTCTCCCTGACTCCATTACCACAG
>BHFT01037175.1:0-12726 GCA_004320025.1 Laticauda laticaudata
GCCTATCTGACTTACGCTGCACATTCTGTTTTGCTTGTCTCCCTAACCCTGGTTGGGGAACCCAGGCTTAACACAGCCCTAATGAAATCAAGTTTGACATACCTGCCCTAAATCATCCTTTGCTGTATCAGTATTCTGAAACTATCCAAGGACATTCTCCAAGTATATAGCATCTATTAAACTTTTTCAAGCAATCTATTTGGCAAAACAGGAAGGACAACAATATAGAGAATCCAATTTCATCTTGGGATAATTTTGCACCCTCCTCCCCAAGTATGTGGATGGCATATTGATTCAGCAGTGTGGGAAAGCCATTACAATAATGAGATGTTTTGCTCAATCAAAATTTCAGCAGACCATGATGAAACTTTGAAGTGGTTGTTGGAAGAAAAATCCTTCTGAGTTCAGATCCAAGTGGGGAAAAAGACACTGGAAACATGGAGCCTGTTTGGAAAGTTTAATGATGGACAGGACCACATGGGCTGGAGCTCCAGAGTGAAAAAGGATGATCACATGCTTCAATGTGAAGGAAGAGATCAAGAAAAAAGGGCTGAGGTGCAGACAGTGCCTGGGTTTTATACCCTCTACTGGGATTTGAATTGGACCTTGTATTCTAATTGGTTGTCAGACCCCCATGGGGCCATGCAGGGGCAACTCAGTAGGCTGTCCTGAGTTCCAGGCTTGGTTGAGCCTTGCTGGATGATTTACGCCCTTAAAAGGGCTTTTGGCAATTGCTATAGCTTTACCTGGAGATTTTTGTTATGTAAAGTATTCTGGCCCAGGCCTTAATGGCCCACCCATTAACAAAGGTGGGGGTGAGTTTCTGCTTTTTTGGTGAGTTTCTACTTCTGAGTTTCTACTCTTTTTAGAGGAAATATTCTGCCTTTTTAATATTTCCAAGGTATTTCAATTTTCTAGGAGAGGGGTAGGTGCTAACTTCCTACATGGTGTCCCAGACCAAAGTTGCTGCACTCTACATATTACTTTGTACATCTTCAAGGATCTGCATGTGTGCATATGTTCCATGAAATCAAGAGTTTCCTGAGTTTTGTGGCCTTGGAGATGTCATGACAGATCACTTTCCATACTGTGATTCAGTTTCACTCCAGATTTTAACATTAGAGAAAAATCTTTACCTTCCATGATTTCTAGTGTAATGGTTTTAAAATTATTTCATGTATAATAATTAACCCATTATCATTTTGTCTTCAGACAAAAGTTTAATAAGACAAGATGCTGAATATTATAAGAAATTTACAACAATCCTCGTTCTGGCTTTTATTTTTGGATAGGAAGGGCTTCCTTAAGTGCATACATTATTCGAGGTTGCAGTTATTTATGCATTAAACTCAACTTTTCTCTGCAGTTTTAAAACAATGGAACACAGATATATGTCCCCTTTTTATTCCAATCCATAGCATCTCTACTAGTGACTATTATTACAGCACAACTTCAAGGTCACCTTTATAAGATTTCTGACATTTAAAATAAAATAGATTGCCCTGCAGAGATCTGAGAAGGTCTTACAATGCAATTTCCATAGATAAGTATAGTAAGGCTTTAGCAGACTACTTCTCTTGGAGAATAACTACAGCAAGGCGGAGTCACATTGTCACGTAATAATTCCTCAGTCGAATGCGCGAGCGCCGTCTTTTCGAGACTCCCAAAACTAAAGCGGTGGGCCTATGCCGCTGGCGTTGGGGGCTACATGCGCCATAGCTGCTGGCTTGTTGGGGGCACTGGCTGCTTCCTCAGCAAAGCTGGCTTTGGGCGATGATTACTTGAAGATTGATTGCCAAGCCGCCCTCGAGGAAATCGCCGGAGAAGCCTGTATGTGGGTAAGAGGCCGACTTTGCTGCGGAAAAAGCGATTGGCGCCATGATTCTTTGCCACTGGGGGGCTGCGACACCTTTAGTCCAGCAGCAGCTTGGAAGGCCGACTGGCTTACGAGGAAAAGATGCAGGCCATCATCAGAGAAATTCGTGGGTCTAATAAATGTAGCATATTTTAAGGGATCCGAAGCAAGATCGGGCAGATTTTTACCCTCCCCTCAAATTATTTTGCAGGAAGGAAAATAGCCCATACTTCTGCCTAGGAACTTTTGGGGGCTGATATACAAAAGCTTATACAAGACTTCTTTGTGTGGTTTATATTTTTTTCTCTCTTCCCATTTTTATTATTTTCACAAATAAGGCAGCAAACATGTCCAGCACAAACATGTCCCTCCTCCTATTTTCCTCATAGCAATAATCTTGTGGGGAAGGTTGGGCTGAGAGAGAACGCCTATTTCGAAATCACCCAATGAATGTCTCTGGCAGAGGATTCAATTTGAACTGGTTCTTGTTCGTGTAATCCTTCAAAAATAAAATAGAATATTTTTAGTTTACGGTTGAAATGAGGGATCTGCCTCTTACAGAAAACAAATATAAATAAAGAGACTATAAAGCAGAAGTCACAAAAGTGACTTCTACAGTACTGTATGATTTTCTGTTATCAGAAGGAAGCCTTGCTGTGCTAAACTTACACTGTGTTTTGATAATATCTGCATTCTGGAAATTCTCTGACCCTTTCTAGACAATGATTGTGATAAGAACTTAATTTTTTTAATACGCCTGAGTGTGTTTGTGTGAATGATATCATTTTTGTGCATAAGGTTAACATACTGTGGCAATCATTGGCAACGGAATCCAATATGATATATTTATTGAACTATTCATGATGTGTTTCTCTTTGGAATTGATTGTTAAACTGTTGGTCTCCCAATTAAGTATAATGTAAGTGAGTTTGATGTAGTGGTTAAGGAATCAGACTAGAAACCAGGTATCTTGAGTTCTTGCCCAGTTTTAAGCATGAAAGTCAATTGGGTGACCTTAAGCCTGTCACTTTTACCACCCCTAGGAAGGAGGAAACATTTGAAATTTTGCTAAGAAAATTGCAGGGACTAATCAAGAGTAAGTTGGGAGATTAAACTGATGCTGTAAATCAGGAATGAGTAATTGATATTTGCAATGTTCCAGAAATCTTTTGCATCATTTTATAGGATCCAGACAGCTCCAAACTAATACTGCAAAATTTAAAAATTACCTTAGTTTTATGATTGTCCAATTCTGAAGAGAGTTTATTGAATAATATTTGTGTTGTGATGGCTAGATTGAAATATTTTTGATTAATTTGAGAAGCAAAGGATCTCCAAAGATTGCGAATCAAATTGAATATACAGATAGTCTTCAACTTACTACTACAATTGAACCCAAAATTTATGTTGCTGAGACAGTTAAGTGAATTTTGACTCATTATTTTTTTGCAAAAGGTGATCACATGACCCCAGGTAACTACAACCATCATAAATATGAGTCAGCTGCCAAGCATCTGAATCTTTATCATGTGACTATAGGGATATTGTAATGATTGTGTGAAAAACAGTCATAAATCACTTTTTTCAGTGCTGTTGTAACTTCGAACAATCTTTACATGAACTGTTGAAGTTGACAGTGCATTCAGAAAATATTCAAACCCCCTTTACTTTTGTCAATTTTACTATGCTGCAGCCTGATTCTACAGTTGTTGAAATTCATTTTTCTCATTAATCTACATTTAGTACCCCCATAATGAGAAAGTGAAAACATAATTTTAGAAATGTCTATAAATTTATTAAAAAGAAATGTTAATTTTCAGTACCTTGGAGAACTCTTCTTGAAGTGACTGCAATTTCTCCTGTTGAAGTCAATTGTATCAAAAGACAATTGTTAGGATTATTGTGGGGGAGCCAGGATGCCATTAACACTGACCATATATGTATATCCAGTAGAGCCAAATCTATTACTGAGTGTCCATTCAGTTTGTAGTTGGATATTTTTCAGATCTATTTCTGTAGTTCTCAATTATGTCTACCAGCAGGAAAGCAGATTCCCTCCCCCAAATATGGGGTGTGTAAACCTCTCTTTGCTAAGCATTGACCAGGAGAGGGTGTTATGCTCTTGTTGGAGTCTGATTCTGAGGGGGAGATTGAGCAGCTGACAGGGATGGAATTGTGGATTCGGTGGCTGTAGAAGAAACAGGAGAAGGTCACAATCATGATGGCCATTCAGATGGCCATTCAGGGCCATCCTCTCTTCATCATAAGGTACACAGGGAGTAATGGAGAAGGGAGCAACATGGCTTAAGAGAAAGAAGAAAGCCCTGATCCCTTTCATTAGTTGCAGCTGGAAGAAGGGATATAAGTCAGGCATTTGAACACAGCTCCTTGCTGGAAGCAAAGCGTGTATTATCTTGGTCTAGGCTTATCTGGGTTTTGGCATCTTCCCAACTGTGAGTGCTGCTTTGAATCCTTTGAAAGTTTGCAATTTATCATCCTGGCCTGCCGTGTGGTTTGTGTTGGTTTTTTTATTTCTAATTATTTTTACTTTGGGTTCGGACTGCATTTCTGCCCTTTGTAGACTGTTTTTTGAAGAATTTGATATCCAGCCAAGGATAATTGGACAATGGGGCCAAATTGGAGGCATTAAAGGGAATTTATTCTATTTTGGTGACTTTGTTATTTTTGTGTCATCACAAATCATTGACTGAAGTTCAAAGTTTTTTCC
Source organism: Laticauda laticaudata (assembly GCA_004320025.1). Lineage (NCBI taxonomy): Eukaryota > Metazoa > Chordata > Lepidosauria > Squamata > Elapidae > Laticauda > Laticauda laticaudata. The sequence continues at coordinate 4,584 of BHFT01037175.1, forward strand.
ACTCTCATGATCAGTAGGACATAGATTAATTGTAAAAAATGCTTTAAAAATCATCAGTGCTATAGCTAATGGACCCCTCTGTAATACTCTCCCAGAAGGCACTGAAGATCTGCTACTGTCAGCTGGCCTGGGGAACCCAGAGTGGGATGGAGCCCATCAAATGGCTCATGTGATCTGCTGTTATTGGGGTAGAGTGGGAGTTGGGGGTGATTTTTTATTTATTGTTTTCCAGATTTTGTTCTATTGTACTTTATTAATTTATTTGATTCTTTTTGTTAGTTTTTATTGTTTTTTATTTTAAATGTGGTTTTACATTCTGTAAGCCACCTCGAGTTGCTATGGGCAAATAGGTGGCAATATAAATTCAATAAATAAAGCTCAGAATCTGTAAATCTCCTGTCTTAGGCCTTAGCTCTGTTGCCAACATAATGAGATAGGATTATTTGCATTCACATATATTTGAAGGCAAAACTTGACCTATCCTTTCCTTAAACTATAGAGGATTTTAATACTTTCCCATTTCTTAATAATTATCCCAGAGTAAGATTTTGTGACACTAGGCAGATACCTGAAAATATATTTATTTTTTATATTGTAGATATATTGATCTGCAATACAAAAAGTTTATTGCAGATAAACTGTTCCTGTCTATAGAGCTTAATCAATATTTTTCCTCCTTCCTTTCACCTTTATCAATTGCCATATTAAGGAACAAAAATGAAACTCAGTAAATATTCTCTCATAACCCATTTTGGATTTTTTTTTTTAAAAAAAGGTAAAACTAGGTAAAAGATAAAATCACACGCCTTTAGTTTGTTTGTTTTTTCCTCACTTGCCCACATGGATTCAACAATGCTGAAATGTTCCTGTGTAAGGCAGGTGATGGATTATTGATACAGGCTGAAATGCAAATTTATCTTGGAGACAATCCACCAGATTAGACAACAACACAGCAGGTTAAGCAATAACAGATGGGAAATTAAAAAGTGCCTTTTTCCTATGGCTAACAGAAAATGCCTTGCCCAAAGTCATCCAGGCCACTTTCATGGCTAAAGTAAGACTTGAAGCCACTTTTTTTTTTAAAAAAAAAAATTAGCTTGCTGTCTTAGGCTGGTTCCCATCACTAATCTGTTTACCTTACCTTTTATTGGTACCATGAAAAATAGATTCGAGATACAAGTTAAAATAGGCAAGAAAATTGTAAGAGAACAGCTGTCTACCCTAGACAAGTTCAAGCCACTAGGACAAGATGGATTACACCCGAAAGTTCTGAAGGAACTGGCAGATGTGATCTCAGAACCACTGAACTAGATCTTTCAAAGATTCTGAAGCACGGGGGAATTACCAGAGTATTGGAAAAGGGCTGATTTACTTTCCATTTTCAAAAAAGGAAAAAATATGGATCCAGGAAGCTATCAGGCTGACACCAATACCTGAGAGTATTCTGGAAAAGATAATCAAACAACAAATTTTCAAACACGTAGAGCAGGGGTGGGATTCTACTGGTTCGGTCCAGTTCTATAGAATCTGTTGTTACCGTTCCCGGTAGTTCAGAGAACTGGTAAATCAGGCCTATCATTGGCCCCACTCCTCATTGTCTGCTTCTCCGCTGCCTCCCGTCAGTCTTTTATTATGCATGCGCAACATTACACGCATGCGCAACACTGCTGCCTGCTCTTATGTGTCCACCAGGCCAGCCATTGCTGCCTGCCTTCTGCTGTGGCCTGCCTTTACTGATCTCCCGGGGTGAGTAAAGCTCTGCAAACCCCGGTCGCCTTCCCCCCCGCTTGCCTTTTGCTGCCACCACCAGTCTACTTTTCCCCTCCACACTTGCCTTTTGCTGCTGCCATCGGTCACCTTTCCCCTACCGCTTACCTTTTGCTGCCGCCGCCAGTTGCCTCTCCCTTACTGCTTGCCTTCCACCGAGGAACATGTGGAGAGGCTTGATTTTCTCTGTTTGCCCGGCAGCCATTTCTAATGGGGGGGGCTCCCATTAGAAACGGCTGCCCAAGCAGAGAGAAGCAGGATTCAAGCTGGCTTGTAGAGAAGCAAGCCAGGTTGAATCCTACTTTTCTCTGCTTGCTCAGCAGCCATTTCTAATGGAATGGGGGGGCTCCCATTAGAAACCCTGCCTAGCCCCTCCCTGGAGTCCGCATAAAGCCCGTCTGGCTAACAGGTAAGTTTAGGGTAGCCTCCTGACAGCAAAAATGGGGAGTTGGGAGGGGATCCTCTATCCCTCGCGCCGCGCCCACCCATGTTCCTCTCAAGAGGCTCCAGGGAGGCTTGCCTAGGCTAAAAATGGGGTGTGCGCCCATGCCTCCTATCTCCACCCATTTTTGTCTCCCAAGAAGCTCCAGGGAGGCTTGCTAGGCCGCGTGTTGGCCTGAGGAGCCTTCCTGACCTCCTTAGCAATCCAGCCATCCAGTATCCCTGCGTTCAGGTGTTTAGCAAAAAGAACATTTGGAGCTAATATAGTATTTATAGTGCCTCTGAGAATGTTCTGCGGTAAAAAAACTATGCAGTCTCCTAAACTCTGAAGCCAATTTCTTTCTTTCTTCCATAATTTCTTCTTAAAAACTAGTCAGTTGCCACTGCTTTTTTTCATGCCAGACTTTAGTTGTAACTTAGTTTGGTAACTTCAGTGATTTTGTAGAAACAGCTTGCCTTTAGGTCTCATCACTTGCCCTCAATTTCAGAGCATACATACACAATTTTCCAAAGCATGATTCAGACAATTCAGCAATGCCCTACCGTGCTAATTCATTACTTCAATTGCTGTCAAAACCTTTATGGAATGTTCAATGCCTTTTAAGTTTGACAAGCAAAAAACACAGTCAATATTTATCACAAATATTTCCCTCTTCCACTTTATTGGTTCAATGTTTAACATACAGAATTATGTTGCTGTGTTACTATTCAGGCAGTAAGGCCAGGTCACATCGGCACGCGATGCCAAAATGTATATAAAGAAGGACACAGCGGCACGAGAATTTTCCATCCTTGTTATCCGCTCTCAAAAGTGCCCCAAATTTGCCAAAAACAGCAGAAAACAACGCGAAAGGAACGGGACGCGGCGAGGAGGACCGTAGCTTAGGATATAAAGGCGATGCCCTCCACAGAAGCCTTAGTGGATGGAACAGATGGCACATCCGCAGGGCTTCTGGGGGAGCTCAGCGAAGCGCACGCCGCAGCGGAAGGAGTGGATGCAGAGCGGTATCCTCTATATGCCTAGCGGATCGCAAAGCGTCAGTGTCCGCATGCGGGGAGGATGCTTGCAATCACCCCGCGGATATAAAAGGATGCAGCACGCCACAGGTCACCATTCAGAGGAAAGACCTGCTGCCAGACACATCTTCCTTGCCAAAACAAGCGATGGGAAGAAGAGGAAGCCACTGTGCCGACTCCTGCCAGCCCTGGGCAAGTAAGGACAGGCGCCCAGCCATCCCAGCGCGGGCCTGGCGGCTGACTGCTGCTTGCTGCTGGCCGAGGCTTCTGCTGCTGTGCTGACTTGCTGGTGCTGCGTGGCTGCCCTTGGTGCTGGTGTATCTGCTGGCCTGCTTTACGGTGCTGCTGCTCCTCCTAGTGCTGCGTGCTTTCTGCGTGCTGCTCTCCTGAGTCCTTGCCTGCTGCGTGTTAGCTCGCTGCTAGCTGGGTGGTGTGGGTGGACCAGCCCCGAGAACCTCAAAGCGGCTGCGCAGGAGCGGAGGAAAGATAGGCAATCGCGGTGGATAGGGGAGAGGAGATAGTACTCCATTGAAGAGGAACATGGAGGATGAGGTGCTCGAATGGCTGGAGGGAGAACGAGTCCTCTCGCGGAAGGGACACGAGGCTCTATTGAGACACCAAGCCGGAAGTAGGCAGCTTGGAGAGAGAGGTGGAGAGTTGGCTACACTTCGGAGGTCCTCGCTCGGGTGGTGGCGGAAGAACATCCCACACCTGGTACAGGATGCCTGCACCTCAGAGAGGTCTGCCCATGCCCGCGTCAAGCTCACCGACCGGGAGACTATGTGAGGCCAAGTGCAGCTTCTTGGAGGGTGAGTGCCGCCACGAAGAGCAGCCCCTCTGTCAACCCTCTCTCTCTGCAGCCCACAGAGAGCCAGTGTCCGTCTTCTGGCCAAGAGTCAGCCTCGTGTGTCCAGGCAGCAGGTAGTCGTGGAGCGCCCACGACAGACACCCCCGGACAAGCTGCACCTCTCCCGGGCGAGCGCGTGGAGGACCACGATGACGCGACGCTTGTGGCAAGAGAAGAAGCCACTGCACACGAAGACCAACCCAACACCCAGCCCAACCTCCACAGAAAGCAGCGCAGAGAGCAGAGCGCAGGGGCAGAGTACACTGTCCTGCTGGCGAGATCAGCGGGATACCATCAAAAGCAGCGTAATCTCCTCTCTCAGCTGCGGTACACTCCGACATACCATCCTCTAACAGAAAGCCATTCCTCACCTATCTCAGCCAGACCCGTCATGGACATGTCCAATCCCAGTACCAGGGTGATCAAGGAGAGGATCATAGGTCTTCTCCACGAGCCCCAGGCCCAGGCTGAACCTGCTCTGACCAGTCCAGGTCGGCTCCCTCAACCCCAGGGTGATGTCACAGCGCCTTTCCAAGGCTTTCAACAGCCCCTCACCCCTACAAGGCCTACGGCTACCTTGGAGTTCCAGCGAGCACAGGCAGCCCTTCCCAGTCTCAGGCACAGGTTCAATCGCACAGCGGCACAGGTTAAGCCAGCGACAATGCCACAGATGCACCGCGCCACAGACTGCCACCGCACAGCCACAGATGCTACCGACGCCTCACCTCACTCAGCTGCAGACCAGACACCCACACACTCCTCCTTCCTCCACCCCCCAGCCAAGCCCCGGGCCCTCAGAACATCTGTCATCGGTCTTCGGACTGACACCCCATGCCATGGAGAGAAGGGCGTCTCAACATCACAAGACTGAGCCAGCTCCCTGAGAGCTTCCTCCACACACCATCCCCTGTTGTCCTCTCGCGGGCCAGGCGCACCCAATGGCGCCTCAGACCAGCACTCCAGCCACTGCCACCTCCACAACACCTGGATCCTTCACCCCTGAGACCATGGGCACCCTTCAGTGCTGACTGTAAATAGTTTCCAGAGACGGGGGGGTTTGCTATCCTGATTGACTCTTCTATCTTTCTGGGACACTTTACTTGCGGTCATTTTGCCTTTTACAGTTTGTTATTAATAAACGTTATCTTTGCCTTCACACACTTTCTTTTAGTAAATAAAGTCTTGGTGGAAACTTTTAGAAATGGTTTAAGCCTTTGCATGCTTCTGGACATGGGTAAGGATAGCCAGTGATGGCAAGAGACCTGTGGCGAATGGTAACAACTGTGGGGAATGGGCAGGCTACCTGTGGGATGGGTAATAGCTTGGGAAAGATAAGCCTCCAGCTGCAAGCATATGCGGACTGTATGGTCCACCCTGCCAGGTGACCACACCTATGCCCTTTTATTATCAATCTACAATTTAATCATTCATCAACACATTTCAACATAAACACAACTCTTTATTAAATGCCCTTTCATTGTAGGGCCACTCAACATACATGGCACAATCTCATCAGTGTGATGAGACAGGCTGAAGGAAGCATCCATTAAGGCATACTACCATCCTGCTCTTGCCACTCGCACTGCTCTCGCAGCTTCGGGCAGTTCACCATGGTTACAGGAGGTGGTGCGCTGCCCTTTCTTCCCTTCACATGAAGCCTCTGTTTGGGCCGTTGCACATGCCACAGTGTCTATCAAGGTGTTTGTACCTTGCCTCCAGTTAACCAGGCTCCATGTCCCCATTGCCTTGCTTGGCAGTCCACAAGCCTGCCATTACTGCCCAACACATGGCGCGGCTAGCGCGGACTGCACATAAGATTGTGCAGGGATTGCCAGCAAGCTTCCACAATATTGCCTCACGGTCTATTGGCGTTGATGCTCGCAGCTGGCGTGAGAAGCCTACCTGGAACCTGTTAGACCAGAGATGCCAACAGGCTGTCTCCACCAACCCTCCTTGCCCTTGGACAGCCCTATATTTGAAGGATCACTCTCTTCACGAGGAGGGCATACTGGAAGTGCTAGGGGCTTCAATTGAGGTAGGTTCTGAGGGGGAAGGAAAAGGCGGTTCATCCCCACGGATGAAGTATGGCCACATCTTGTGTTGGTCGTTGCGGCCCAGGTGGCCGGTCTGCGATTCTGCGGAAGCCCAGATGAGGTTGCCAGTTCCAGCCGCCTCCTGGGACAGGCGGGTGGTCACTGGCGTTAGTATTGTACCTCGGGCATCTTGCAAGCTGACCCGTTGCCTTCTGAAGCATCGATTAGCCTACATGAACTTGTAGTCAGCATCGACCATGGCCGAACAGGATGATGCCTGATAGCAAGCCCTTGTTAGTTGTGGTGAAAGAAGACCAGCCTGCATTGGCTGGAGCTTTTGCACGCCCACATGCCTTCCCATTCTATGCTCGCCTCCAAACGGTTTTGTTTGATGGGAAGCTTCCACTTTCTGGATACCACTGCCCTCTGCCACTTTCTTCCAGCGCTTCTTCAGCTGAAGCGGCAGCACTGCGCAGGAGCTCCTCCAGGTATCTTCAATGAGGCCTGCACCACTTTTCTGAACCAACAATGCTGATGGCTGTTGCTTGCGCACCCTCCAGGCCGTACTGCATGTCACTCCTGCTACTGGCGTCCCGCCGAGGCCAAGGCTGGCGCCGCAGCAGCCAGTGCCCACCTTCAGCCCAGGGCTCCAGGCTCGCGCCCCGAATGTGTCAGGTGTTTGCCTTGGTCAACCTGGTCCAGCCGCCTCCCACAACATCGTCAAACATGGCCTGACGGTGCCATCCTCAGAAGTTCTGCGAATGCTACGACGAGTGTCGTCATTCCTCAGCCTCACCATCAGCTTGTTATGCAGTCCGCCTACTCGGCCTCTTCTCGCATCCATCAATTCGGACCTAGTACACCTTCCTTAGGACGCCCTCCTTTATTTCCGCCTAGAACTGCGTGAAAGGCCTGCTAGAGGGCTTCGCACCTGTTGTAGAAAGATGGCAGCTACCAAAAAGGAGTGTGCAACGATCCGTGATCTGAGCTAGTGGTGGTAATAACACTTCTCTTTTGAGGACATAATATAGTGATGGCGCGGGGTGGATGATGTCAATGAATGCTGGTGAAGAGCAAGAGCCAGATGAAGGCTGAAGAGGTCTGGCACAGCAGGCGCTGGTACTGGACTGAAAGTGAGATCCAGGTGATTTCTCCCCCTTTTTATAGGAAATATAGGTTTTCCGCTTGGTGTCCTTTTGTATCCTTTAGACATTCTGCAGACATCCTAAATATCCGAGATTCGTCCCCTATACGAACGTTTTTTCCGTTTTTATGCTTTGTATACGAGCTGCATCCGCTTTCATCCTTTCTACATCCGTGCTAGTAACGTTGCGTGTCCGTTCCGTGTCCGTTTCGCTTCCTCCCTGTGTCCGTTTTCTGCTGGAGCGGACGTGAGTTGCGCGGATGCACAGCGGATACCTAGCAGACATAGCGGACTCGTAATGGATGACAACGGACGTATAACGGATGTTCCTCGTATGCACTCAAAACTTTGTGCAGCTCAAAACTTTTTGAGCGGATGAAATTTCAGTAGATGGATGCTGGACGGTTAGAGGGTATGAAAAACGGACGCAGTGAGTACACAACGGATGTATTGCGTTAACCAACGGATGGCAAGTGTTTCCGTTTTACATCCTCTTTCCATCCGTTGGTGCTGTGTGACATGGACTTTAGATACTGTTTATCATATGCACAGTTTTACGTATAGATATAGGCATATATATATATATATATATGGATATATATACAGACATAGGCATGTATATATATATGGATATCCAAACTCTGGCTCAGATACGTAGATGACACCTTCATAATATGGCCACACGGGAAAGAAAATTGAACAACTTCCTCACACACCTCAACAGCCTACACCCCAAAATACAATTCACCGTGGAAACAAGCCAACAATCATCTTCCCTTCCTAGATTTCTCAGTATACAAAAAATCCAACGGCTCCCAGGACATACCATCTACCAGAAGAAAACACATACAAACCGCTATCTACATGCACTCTCATACCACCACCCAGCACAGA
>BHFT01037176.1:0-15360 GCA_004320025.1 Laticauda laticaudata
TGTGGCAGCACGTCTTTCCTTTGAATGCTGACTGCGTGCGAACTGCATCTTTTTATCCGCGGAGCTGACGCAATTCATACTCCCCGCATGCGCAGTGAAAGCTTTGCATCCGATATACATCCACTTTGCATCCGCTTTGCTTCCTATAGGCGTCCGTGATGCATCCGCATCATCCGCTATGCATCCGCCCCTTCTGCTATGCGTCCACTTCGCTATTCTCCCCCGGAACCCCTGTGGATGTGTCATCCACTAGGCTTCCTACGAACATCCATTTAACATCCCCGCTACATCCTACTCATATCCGTTCTTTTCCGTTCTGTTTATGCAAATTTTCGCTACTTTTTGGAGCGGATGACAACGGATGTAGCCACCCCCGAAATTTTGCTCATCCGCTGTGTCCTTTTTGCATAAGTTTTGCATCTGTCGGCCAGTGGGACAGGGCATTAACATTGACATGTAAGTGGCTTGCAAATATAGACAATGGCACATACTTGACCTTGACTATCTTGAAAAAAACTAAGCAGGGTCAGACTAGGATAGGAAACCACCAGAAAATTCTGAGAATGTGAGGTAGAACTAGAAATCAAAAATTCATTCTGAAAAACAGTGGAAAACAACTTCTATACCTTACCAAGAAAACAATCTGACATGTCCCTGTAAAGGGCAGGACCATCAATTTGACCCAAATGTGATTTTGTTTGAACACAAAAAGCAAAAATCACATATTTTGTTGAGGACATAGTAGACAGAAAGTATTTCTCTTTAATTTCATAGCTATAGCTGTGAACAACATTCTTAGCCTTGGCTATCTCTTTTTCTAGAAAAAGATCATTCTAAGAAGCTTCTCATCTTATGCAATAGTTTGAATTTAATTTACGGAATACAAACCAAAGAACCCTTTTTCAACAGTGACCACAATATGATTGACTTTTGTCTCAACATACGCCCACACAAAAATCATTACAATGATGTAATCCTCAATTATAACTTCAAAAAAGGCAACTATGATCTTATAAGGAGACAAAACAATTCTCTCATTTCTTGATTGGCAGTTTCTATTCACTGGATGCAACACTGTTGAAGACCATTACAACATATTTTTACTTGAAGTCAAAAGATCATCAAACTATATTGTACCAATTACAACTCCCAAAACAACAACAATAACAAAAAACAGATTACTCATGACAATAAGGAAACTCAATCCAAAAAGAGATCACTCTGGCGGAAAAACAAATCTGGTCATGTTGCCAACTTCAAAAGCCGATACAAAAAATTATGCACCAGACAGAGACTGAATGCACCATTATCACATTAAACAAGAAGAAAACCTTCTTCACATCAATTCCACCCGACTTTTTCCAATTTTGTAACAACAAACTAAAAGATCAAAGTCCATCCCACTCCTGATAGGACCTAATGGTAAAGACTGCCATGACGACACCATTAAAGCAACCTCTTTAGCACATTCTTTGGCTCAGTATTTGTAAATGGCAATGGATCATGCCCAGTATTTCCTAGTCGAACCATAGGACAACTACAATAATCTAATAATATCGATTTTACAGAAGACAATGTTCAAAAGCATGACGCAATCTAAAACCATCTCTATCTATTGACCGGATGGAAATATGTGCCTACTTCTTAAAAAAGCTATCCACTGCCATAGCAGAACCTCTAAGCAATAATCTTTGAAAAATCTTTCAGGGCCAGCTCCTTGCCAAAAATATGGTCACAAGCCACGGTCATCCCAATCCTTCAAAAAGGGAGACCCCAGCCTAGTTGAAAATTACAGACCAATCTCTATGTTGCGTCACCTGTAAAGTCATGAATCAAATTATTTAACCAACCATTATCCATCCTCTGAGAGACAAAAAACTTACTCTCTAATAAACAATTTGGTTTCAGAAAAAAACTATCCTATAATCTGCAACTCTTACACTGCAAAAAACATGTGGATTACACAGCTCGATCAGGGCAAAGCTATAGATGCATGTCAATCTGCATAGACTTCTGTAAAGCCTTTGATTCAGTGGTACATGACAAACTACTCCTAAAACTAAAAACTTATGGTATCTCTGGAACACTGCATAACTGGATAGAAGCATTCCTGTCAAACAAAGACAAAAATGGTCAAAATTGGAGCGTCCTAGCAAATTCTGTACCTGTCAATAGTGGTGTCCCAAGGCAGTGTTCTAGGACCAACTCTCCTATACTTTACATAAATGACCTCTATGATCAATATAAGACAATTGCGTTCTCTTCACTGATGATGTAAAGCTGTTCAATACTACAGACAATATTGCTACCCTTCAAAAAGACCTTGACTATATATCAGAATGGTCAAACAAATGGCAATTTCAAATCTCAACAAATAATGCCCTGTCTTACATATTGGCAAAAAAAAGTCAGAAAAATAAAATATAAGCTGAATATCAAGACCTTGTTGATGATCCAAGCTCTGTAAAGGACCTTGTAATACTCATCTCTAATGATCTAAGTGCTAGAGCCCACTGTAACTACATAGCCAAAAAGGTATTAAGAGTTGTCAACCTAATCCTATGTAGCTTTTTCTCGGTAATATCACACTACTAACTGGACATATAAAACATTTGCTCGACCAATACTCGAATACAGCTCATCAGTCTGGAACCCACATTATGTATCTGGTATTAGCACAGTTGAGAAGGTCCAGAAATATTTCACAAGAGTTCTCCACTCCTCTACTCATTGTAGAATATCTTATGCCACCAGACTTAAAATTCTAGACCTAGAAAACCTTGAATTACACCATATTTTGTCTGATTTAAGTATGGTATATAAAATCATACATTGCAATGACTTACCTGTCAATGAATACTTCAGTTTCACCATAGCAACACAAGAGGACACAGTAGATACAAACTGAAGGTTAAACCACACCAAACTTGATTTGCAGGAAATACGACTTCAGCAATAGAGTGATCAATGTCTGGAATACTCTACCTGACTCTGTGGTTTCTTCCCCAAACCCCAAAATCTTTAACCCTAGCCTGTCTACTATTGACCTCACCCCTTTCCTAAGAGGTCTGTAAGAGGCGTGCATAAGCACATCAATGTGCCTACTGTCCCTGTCCTATTGTTTCTTTTATTTTTTTTATATGTACCCATTTCACGTATTAATAACTATGTATATACTTATACCTATTATCCTGTAAACAAATCAAAATAAATAAAAATAAAATAAGCAAAATAGTCCCCTTGTGGCTCAGTCAAATATGAACACAGTAGTGTTTCCTGTCGCCTCTAGCTTCCAGCCTGAGCTTGATCAGTTCTGGCCTTGAATTATGCCTATCTCTGAACAATCATATAGTCCTAAAGGCATATATTCTGAATCAGAAACCCCTGTCTTGACTTTTCCCCATGGCTCAAAGTGCTATCTTTCTGTTCCGGAGAAAATTATGCAGGCATTACATTCACTCTACCCATTGCCCAATCCCTATCTAGCTTCTACAGCCTCTGTTCTGGCTTGCCATTACATGATGCCATTCTGATTTGAGCTGTGCATTATGCACTAAGCCAATGCATTGGTTCAATAGTTTGGCTTTCGCTACAAGAATGTGATTTGAAAGGGTTGGACTTTAAGCTTCACGTAGAAGACTGCCACTAAAAGGGAATGCCAGACTTCCAGGACAGCCTCTGCCCACACTAGCCTGAAATGCCAAGAGGTGCCAGGTTGATCCCATCTGTTTCATTGCTGAGATGTGGCAGGAAAGGATGCGCAGGCCTTGAGACTGACACAGGTTGCTATCAGCTTAAGAGAGGAAACACCAAAAGAAAAGGTCTGTCTTGCAAGTTAATCCAATACCCTCTTCCCTTTGAGAGGGCTGCCAGGCACCCGTGTTTTCCGATACAGGGCAAAATATTATTTTCTATTTATTGATATCTGCTCCAATATGTATATTTTAGCTTTATTGATTTAATGTTTCTGTTCTTAACAAGGGATGGATGAGGAATTCTGACAGCTAGTCATTTTACTATTTTACAGACATTCCAAGTGACCCTGAAAAACATTTCCAAAATATGCTGGGCTTAAATGATTTGGCGCCTAGATTTCTCCTTTTTCCTGGCACTTGGGATTTCTTTCCTTGATTCCCCGTGGTGCCTGCTGTCCTCTTTGTTCTGTATTTTAATTGGCATTTTTATTGTGAAACATTTAACCTACTTCATTTTATCAGAATTTTGTTATTGGCTGGCCTATATATAACTGAACAAGCCTTGGCACATGTGAGCCAAACAGCTGCATATTCTTCTCATGTTTATTCCTGCCTCCAGTTCTTTCTGCATGTTGAAGTTCAGATTGCAAGTTTCTTGGAACCCAGGATTCTTCTTCTGCAGACTGTGAATTGTTAACACAAATTTGAAATGTCAACTTAGTTGTTAATTTATACGGCACCTTTCCTCCAGAAGCTCAAAGGGGTCTCATATTTTGATCTGCCTTTATTTTACCAGGTATAGGCTGGACTGAAAGGGAATGATTAGCTCAGTCACTGGGGAGTTTCTGTGGATGAAGGTCAACTTGAACCAGAGTCTCCCTGATTCTTAAGCATTCTATCTAGGCTTGGGAAGATGGGAGGCAGTTTAAAAACATATAATTGTATTTTAATCATTCTGCCTGCCCCAGCTTAGGTTTGTTTTTGATACTGAGCAAAGCACGTATGTAAACACTTGCCATTTATGTTTTTTTTAAATAGCTGTACTCTCTTATCTAAATAGTTTTTACTTCACTTTAATTGGGGTCAGCAGGATGTTGGACCCTCTCACTGCAACTGTAGGGTATGTCTAATTCAAACATAATTTATAAAGATTTATGGTGGCAGAAATCATGGCTAGATAATAAGAGCAGCAGCACAAGAGAAATGGGGTGGGGGGTGGGGGAAGAGTTCAGATTTGGAAGTCCTGACAATCCAAAGAAGGAATTGTGTTTCATGAACAGCTCAACAGCACACCCTATTGGCTCATTTCTAGAGATGCAAGAAACATTTGAAAATACAAGTTAAGCAGAGATGGGAGGTCTCCCCTAAGTTGGTGCGCAGAGGGGTGTCACCTGCAAAGAAACTTCAAAAGGTGGCAGTGGCTGTTTTCAGCTTTCCTCTTCCTGTCTTTTTCTTAAGCTTATTGAGAATGTAGTATCTAGCACCCTTCATTCTGTCCTGTTGGGGGTAAACAAATCTATGCTGCAAGGTTTTCAGCCGCCTCTCCTTTCTTGTGGAATTAAGCGTAACTTATGTTTTCAAAACTCTAATGCTTGAGATCACTCTACACATATCCACCTTTGGAATTTTACAGACAAGTTTTAGGATTTTGGAAAATTCAAATCACATGAGAACTGACTTCAAGCAAATCAGTAAATGCTAAGCTCTCCTAAATAGCAATATCGCTGAGACTTATATACCATTTTACAATGCTTTACAGCCCTCTCTAAGCAGTTTACAGTCAGCCTATTGCCCCCAACAATCTGGGTCCCCATTTTACCCACCTTGGAAGGATGAAAAGCTGAGTCAAACTTGAGCTTGGTGAGATTTGCACTGCCAAATTACAGGTAGCTGGCAGCCAGTAAAAGTAGCCTGCAGTACGGAACAACTGTTGGATTTATGCAATTTAGATAATTTTAACTTGCTTCTTTAGAGATTCCTGGTAGATGTTTTAAACAATCTCTGTCTTAACTAGTTTCCTCACTAAGATAAATTTTTAAGGCTTGATTATTCCGTTATCTTTGGCAATTGAAGATGTAAATGTAGACAGCAAAATATAAAAGATCATCAAAAGGGCAATGTTTTCTTTCTGAATGGATCTAGAGAAGGACCAGGGTTTAAAAGAAGTATTAAGCCTCCTCGCATGTTTATCTTTACAAGTATTATTAAAATACAAACTAATATTCTGTCATATATGAAGTCATATGTAAAAGACTGGAACCAAGAGATCTTGAATTTGGAAAAAATACCGAAAGGAAAATGGCTGTGAATGCTTTGATCAAGCTGAAAAAGATATTGAGAACTTTGGAGAAAAATAATAGAATTGCCATGTGAATTCATGTTATAAAAATGCTTGTGAGAAACAGACATTGAGGAGGGAAGAAACAAAGCCAACAAAGCTTGACATTGACTCTAGGCCTCAATTTTTAAGTGAATGGATACAAAAATAAAATCATATAAAAGGTGCAGAATCAACATGACTTGAAATAGTGTAGCATTAAACAGACTATGATAAATACATTTTTAACAATTAGATTTTCTAACCTTACAACAAATGCTGCCCCCAGGACAAAGCAATGATAGTGCTTAGCAATTCTGGGAAGGTTTTAAAATGTACCTAAATGAAGCATATCATACCTAAGGAAAGGGTCCCAAAAGATTTTGGCACTCTTTTGTGCTGTTCAATTGATGCTAATGCTGCTAATCCTTGGCCATTTCTTTGCATTAACATCTAACAGTCTTCATGCCAGCTGGAATTTTCAGGAAAATTGGCATGTTAAGAAAAACACCTTTTCTCCATTTGTTGTACAGGGGTAAATAGGGGATGAATAGAAAGAAACCCTCTGGGAAGACTTGCAACATCAACACTCCTTGGCATTAGCAGAAGAAACCAGCACTATCAAAGCAATACTATGGCTTGAGAAAGAATACATTAATGGTACCCTTTAACTATGAGGTTATTTTTTAAAGTACTTTAAAAGCATGATACATGGCATTTCTCCTTCATTGCACAGAAAGGAATTTGGAAGCACTTTCAGGTGGTCTTATAGGCAAAACAGGGAACTGAATGACAAGCCACCTTCAGCTTTCTATTTGTCCCAATAAAGTCGTATTCATTCATACAGAGATTCAGATTTCTATTTGTGTGCATGGATATATTTCTTTTCATTTATATTGCTTTCACATCAGAATCTAAATATATTTCATCACATCTCTGAGTCTGCATACATCCCATTGATCAGGTAGTCCACTTGAGTGTAGTCTTTCTTCTTGTAGCTGTCATAGGCTTGTACGGCAAATAAGATGACAATTGTTACAAAAAACAGAACACCAAAGAGAAGCACTGCTAAGAGCAAACTGACATCTACTTGCCAAGAGCTATTTTCTTTATCTGTATCTTCCTGGCTTTTGCTTTGTATTGTACTTGTTGGTTTGGATAACATTTTTGGAGTTGTACTTGGGAGCACTGACAAGGGTTGTACAGAGGTTGTCCCCTTCACTGGTTGACTAGTAGTAGACAATATTTGCTGTGAAGTGGTGATGTCGGCAGCTTTAGTAAACACAGGAGGAATTACCTTATCTGAAGTGGGCTTTATCTTGTCTGTAACAGTTGTAACTGTTGTGAATTCAGCTGACTTTATTGTTACTGCAGAAGTCGCTGCCATGGTTGTACTTGCAACTATATGAATCCTGCTTTTGGCTGTTGATGCTGACGGTTGGAGGGTGGATGCAACTGTAGACGAGTTTACCACTGACTGAGAACCATTTCCAATGTTAACCGGTGCAGGAATGCTAGTTCTATGCAGCTTTTGGGAAGTTGTGGAAAGTGCTGGATAAGTTGCTATTGTAGTCAAAGCAGCGGTTGTCATGGTCCTGGGAAGTGGTTCTGTTGATGTCTCTCCTTTTTTGGGAGTTAACCAAGGATGGCTGCTTGGAATACTTAGGGTGTTATTCAGGATGCTACCAGTTGAATTATTCTGGATTTTTGTCATGCTATTATTAATATTGATTATGGCTGTTGATCCTGCAGCATCTTGGGAAACTCTAGCATTCACAAGGCTGTCAGTGGTTGTTCTCAAACTGGAAGTATTTTGTTTTGCCAAACTGGCATTGTTTGTGGAGTTGACTGTAGAAGCTCCCATTGTAGTCCTTGATATTAATAAAAGAGGCACTTCTGTGGCTTTCTGAACTGATTCGGAATTCTTCAGCACCTCCAACTCTTTTTTCATATTTCCTGTATCATTTATCTCATGGCCTGCTTCATGTTCTCTTCTTTTACGAGTCACAAATTCTTAAAAAGCAAAAACCAGACCCATAATCAGAACTTCAACAAAAATGTTCATGGACAAGTTTCAACAGACAAAATTCAAAAATGGCACATAAAAGATAATTGATTGATCCCCAATTTGCTTACTGTGAATGAAAATCTCAGCCACCACTTCATATCTACCTATATGTCTGGATGTATGAACTTGTGCACAGCACTTTTGAATTGATTGCATTCTATGCCTATAGGTTCAGATCCCTTTCTATCTTTTGTATTATTTCTTATCTCAATTTTTGTTTTTTTAATGTATTTTAAAAATCTTAATATTAGAATCTGCTCAGGAGCAATTCTGCTCAGAAGCAATAAGAAGTATATATTTTAATATATATTACATATAATACTACGTATTAAGGAAAACACCAGGGATATTTTTTAATAACTGGCCATGTAAATAATCTTTTTTACCTAAACAGGTGGTAAGGGCTATTCTGCATTTACAAAAGCAGATGCTTTGATGAAAAAGTCAGGTGTATGCAAACAGCTGCTTTTCTAAAATTTGTTGTTTTCATCCACATCAGGCTGGCAGAACATTCAACAGGTCATTAATTTGAAGGTGAACAATGAACAAGAACAATCAGCTGATTCTTGCCCTAGGCACAGCACAGGGCAATAGAACTTTAAAAGTCCTCATGTTGAGTTGTTGAGAGTTGGATGGCACAGGAGTTTAATAATAACAGTATTTTGGGAGTTTTCCCCACAAATAGGTTGTGCCCTCCCTGTTTGCAAAACGCTTCTCAAACATACCAGAGATTCATTTGGAGTAAGTGCCTCAGTAGTTCCTAGTGTATTTTTCTTCCAAATACCTTAACTGAGGGTTTGGAACAAAGGGATAGTATCTTAGATACTTCATGGGGAATAATTCTGGGGACAGTTGCTTTTCTTTCTGCTCTTAAAGCACATATGATGTCTTTAAGCACATTTGATGTGGAAATCATAATTCAGTTCATTTAAATATTTGAGAGAAAGACATTTTAAAAGAACAAAGTGGGGGAGGAATGTGCTTAAACGGAAGAAAAAATGATCCATACTACTGACTATTGGCTTCAGGAATTCATTCCATCTAACAAGGTTGCTAAAATGCAGGAAATCTTTTAAGGATCAAAAAAACCTATGCAGTCCTGATCATTAGAAACATATGGGCACCCAGTTACAGGGTTATTTCTCTAGCTCAATAGTTTCACACTTAAAAACAGAGAACGTGTAGAGCAGTGGTCCTCAACCTTTCCAACTTGGTGGCCCAGCCCAGGGTGTGTGTATGAGAGTGGCAGGTGCACGCTCTGCTGGAGCTACTTTTAAACTCCAAAAATATATGAATAGTAAATATATGAGAGTCTTGTGAAATAGTCATTTACTTGTTATAAATTATTCTTAAAACCAAAAATATTCTGCTAAATTCACATTACCTCTCATTAGCTCTTTAATATCTTGTCTGCTGGTATTCTGACATGCACTCAGCTGAGGACAGCGGAGAAGGACACAATGGCTCTGATACAGCACCGACCAGCAGTAAGGATTATCTGGTGAATTGTAAAGAAATAATATCATTTGGAATAAGTCAAACAATGTATAGAAAAACAAATAACAGCCAACTTAGGGGTCCTCCCAGATGCTTTGAGATACAGTTCCAATTACTCAGTCAACCTGGAACTGTAAGGCCAAAAGTAAGGCCAGTGTAAGAAGAGCTGAATTCCTTGAAGCAAGGATTTATTTATACTTTAGCAAAGTTAAATGACCACCATCCATTTCTGTTTCAGTTTTTCATTTGTTTCCTCCCCACAAATCTTTTGTGACCTTTTTGTTTCAGCAATCACTTGGAATGGCAATTAAAATGGAGCTCCCAGAAATATTTTCTATCTGCACACCATCACATTAATTTTATCAATTAAACATCTTCCTTATGATTAAGATTCTGTATTCTTGTTTATAAGCAAATGTTATTCAGGAAAATGTCCACTGCAATATAAGTTAAAACATTTAAGTAATCCTTCCATGTTAAACAATGCAAGGAATTTGGCACTGAATAGCTATTTAATGTTCCCCCTAATTATGTAACCAAAGAGAGGAAAATAGACAGAAAATATAGCCAAAAGGACATGTCTGTTCTGTACTTCAGCCAGAGATAAAATGAAACAGGTAACATTGGACTAACTAGATTGAACAGCTGTCTGCAGAAGGACACATCTTGGGATGGGAAAAACAAATAGTTACGGGCAACCGAACTTGAAAAGGAGCAGAATTAAAGTATGAAGCGTGACTGGAGAAATTGCTATAAGATTGTGAGAAGACAATTGCCTATCTGTGGGCTACTTACAACAGGGAACATGGAATTAACAATGTGTCAACATCTTCTCAAAGACTTTATAGAGAGAGGAAAAAGAAGCTAGATCTCTGTCAGGCTTGATTTAACTCTGGAAGTCCTTACTTTACATAGCACTGGATGAAATGATTTCTGAACCCAAGATCAATTTTGATTTTAAGGGCTTTGCAAGCCCCAAAGCATGACATAAATATGGTAAAAGGGAGACAAAAAGATATGAACTTTTATCGAAGTGTGAAACATCTGGTTAGAGAGCAGGATGTTTAAACTAGTGGAACGCATACAAGCTGCTGTAGATTGGAGCCCTTGTAGAATCGTCATTCCCTGGGGAAATAATGGCTTGTTTGCTATCTGACTCATGCAGTAAAATAATTTGGCTATCATTTACAGAAAGCATAATTACAACAATGGAAAATGATGAGGACATTACATTTCCCAAGAAAAACATTTAAGATGAATATTGGTAGACTGACCTGTATCTGTTGAGCCTTTACAAGCTTGTTCACAATGCTTTTCATTACTGAGCGGATATATGTGTGCTATTTCAGCGCCACTCTCTTTTAAAATGGAATTCCCATGATCAGACAAACATAAAGAAAGCAACAGGGAAAATACAACCCTGGTCCACATCTTCAAGGCTGGACTCGGAAAGGAACTTGGAAATTGTTTTCCAGATTTATCACCACTCTTAGACACTGAGTGACGCAATCTGCCAAATGAAAAAATACATATTGCACTTTCCAAACATTGAATGTGGCATATTTAGGCTTCTTTAACAGTTTTGCTATTTCCTTTCTAGTTTTTTAAAAAAAGTTTTTACAACTATTAAAAATCTGGAAGTGCTTGCTGTAAGTAAAATGATGCAACAATTCAACAGCAGCAGGCAACTAAAATTTAGAGTGCAGTAGTCCTTGTCTTATGACCAGTCACTTAGCAAACATTTGAAGTTTCAACAGACCCTCAAAAAGATATTACGACCCATATTCACAACAATCCCACTCCATGATCACATGATTACTCAGCAACCAGCCCACATTTTATGGCTGTATGCAGTGTCTCACAATCACAATTTATATTGCTTGCCAAAAAACATCTGCTTGTGGACAATGGGTTTGCTTAACAACTGCAGTGTTCACTTATAACTGCCCCCCCCAAAAATCCCCTACTGAATCAGTCATGCAGGTATCTCGACTTAAAGGCCGTGTCACACTGCCCAACGGATGCAAAAAAGACACAATGGACGAGAAAAATGTTATAACTGTTGTTATCCGCGCTCAAAAGGGGTGAAAATTTGCATAATTGGAGCGGATAACAGGGACGCGGGGAGGACGCAGGGCGGATGCAAAGCGGATGCAGAACGGAAGCCCAGCGGATGGCGCATCTGCAAGGCTTCCGGGGGAGCGCAGCAAAGCGGATGCGGAATGGAAACAACGGATGCAGAACGGATGAAGCGGATGCACAGCGGAATCCTAGCGGATGCACAGCAGAAGCCTAGCGGATGCCGAGCGTTAATTGCGCATGCGGGGAGGATGCATTGCGTAAGCCCCGAGGATATAAGGGAAGCAGCTCGGAGCAGGTCACCATTCAGAGGAAAGACCTGCTGCCGGATGGATTGACAGCCTTGCCNTATATTAACTGGACCCTTAACGAATGTACAACTGAATCCACACATGCAACCTTCTACAATGCAGTAACAAATCTGGGACTAGAACAACTAGCAACCAATAGCACTGGTCTTAACAACTGCCTTGATCTCATCTTCTGCAATAGTTTGAATTCCATTTACGGAATACAAATTAAAGAACCTTTTTCCAACAGTGACCACAACATGATTGATTTTTGCCTTGCTGCCAGCCAGTCTCCCTGCCAGCCTTGGTGCCTGCCTGCCTGCCAGCCTTGGTGCATGCCTTCCTGCCAGCCTTGGTTCATGCCTGCCTGCCTGCCAGCCTTGGTGCCTGCCTGCCTGCAAGCCTTGGTGCCTGCCTGCCTGCCAGCATTCCTGCCAGCCTTGGTACCTGCCAAGCCAGCAACCCCACAACCATGGGGAAGAACAGAAAGCCTCAGCCATCTGCTGCCAGCCCTGGCAAGAGGGACAGGGCCACCATCCCTCCCCCTGGCCCTCACTCTGGTTCTGCTGGGGCTTCTGTAGCACGGGCTCGCTCTTCTGGGGCTGGAGCTTCTGCTCCTTCTGCTTCTGGAGGAGCTGATGCTGCTGCTTATGGCGGTGGTGCTTCTGCTGGTGACTATGTTGATGCTGCACCCCAATGGCGCATCAGACAAGCACTCCAGCACCAGCCACCTCCACAGCACCTGGACCCTTCACCCCTGAGACTGAGTGACCATGAGGAGTGCCAGAGACTCATTTTTGTTTTATAGCTTGTTGTTAATAAGGTCTATCTTTGATTCACACACTTGCTTCATTTCTTTTCTTTAATAAAGTCTTGGTGGAAAATTTTACAAATGATTTAAGCCTTTGCATGCTTGAGGGATGGGTTAAGATAGCAGTGGGATGGGCAGGGATACCTGTGGGATGGGTAAGGATAGCAGTAGGGCAGGATACCTTTGGATGGGTTAAGATAGCTGTGGAATAGATAAACCTCCAGTGCAAGCATAGTGGGACTGTATGTCCACCCTCCCAGTGCCACCACATATGGGCCTCTTATTATCAATAATAATGGAATCATTGATCCACACATGTCAACATAAACACAACTCTTTATTAAATGCCCTGTTCATTGTAGGGCCACCCAACATACATGGCCAATCTCATCCTGTTGATGAGAACAGGCTGAAGGGAAGCATCCATTAAGTCATCTATCATCCTGTCTTGCCACTCCACTGCTCCAGCTGGGAGTTGCACCAGTGTTTCAGGAAGTTGCGCTGCTTCTTCCCTTTCACGTGAGGCTCTGTTGGGGCCTTGCCACATCCTCAGTGTCGATCAGGTTTTGCCCCTGCCTCCATTCCCCAGGCTCCATGTCCCCATTGCCTTGTTTGAGGTCCACGAGCTGTTCTTGCAAACTGGGTAGCGGGCGCGCATTAGATTGTGCAGCAGCAGCAAGCTTCCATGATCCTATCACCGTCTCTGGGGTGATGCGCCATGTGGTGAGAAGTACCTGGAACCTTTGGCCAGGATGCCAAAGGCGTTCTCCACCACCCGCCTTGCCTGACAGCCTGTATTGAAGATCCTCTCTTCAGGGTGAGGATTGGAGGTGTAGGGCTTCATGAGGTAGGTTCTGAGGAGAAGGCGTCATCCCCCACGATGAAGTAGGGCACATCTTGCTGTCTGGGCAGGGGGTCTGGATCTGGGAAGCCCCATGAGGTGCTTCCAAGCCCCTCCTTGAGGTGACTGGCTTGTATACCTGGGCATCTGAAGATGAGCCTTGCCTGAAGCATCGAAGTACATGAACTTGTAGTCAGCATGACCATGGCGAAAGAGGATGATGCTGAAAGAAGCCCTTGTAAGTTGAAATAAGTGGACCCACTTGGCTGCGCGCTTTGGGCCGGGAAGTTGGTGTTTGCGTGGTTCAACCTGCGGGTCAGCCGCTGGCACAACTTCGTCAAACATGGCTGGAGGCATCCTCATTGAAGTTTCTGGAATGCACGGAAATGTCTTCGTTCCTCAGAGCTCCCACCATCAGCTTGTGTACAGTCCGTACTCTGCTCTTTCTGATCCATCTTCAGTACCCAGACACGCTTCTTGGAGCCTCCTTTTTGTTCCCATAGAAGTGACAGACCTGTAGTGGCTTCGCACTCGTGCAGAACAGAAGTGGCTACCAAAAGGACTTTGTACGATCCACGAGCTGGACATCAATGGATTGCTCTGTTGGAAGAGCCAAGAAGCCAGATGAAGATGCAGGGTCTGCACCGCAGGGCTGTCTGAAAGTGAGATCCAGGTGAGTTGCTCCCCCTTTTTATAGGCCATTATAGGTTTTCACTAGGTGGTCCCCTTGGAGCATCCTCTAGCATCCTGCAGACATCCTAAATAATCCGAGCATACGCGTCCCCTTGCGAACATTTTTTTTCCATTTTAAATGCTTGTATGCATCCGATCTGCATCCGCTAGGCATTCCGTTCTGCATCCTTCTGCATTCCGTTCCGCTTCCTCCCTTCATCGGTTTTTACCACTGGAGCGGATGGAGTTTGCCGCAGATGCGCAGCAGGATGCCTAGCGGATATAGCGGATGCAGTAACGGGATGCAGAACAGTGCCGTAGTGGATG
The DNA here is from genome assembly GCA_004320025.1 of Laticauda laticaudata. Classification (NCBI taxonomy): domain Eukaryota; kingdom Metazoa; phylum Chordata; class Lepidosauria; order Squamata; family Elapidae; genus Laticauda; species Laticauda laticaudata. The sequence continues at coordinate 14,598 of BHFT01037176.1, forward strand.
CATTAGTGGTTGCCTAGCGCGATACCTAGCGGATGCAGAATGGGACGCATTGGATACATCTTCCTGCGCAAAAGTTTTGAGCAGCCTACAAAACCCTCTGAGCGGATAGAAACGCAATAGACGAATTTGCTGGACGGATAGAGAGGATTGAAAAACAGAGGCACGTGAGTACAAACGGATTACATCGCGTTAATCAACGGATGACAAGTGTTTTTCTCCGTTTTACATCCTCTTTCCATCCGTTGGTGCAGTGTGACAGGGGCTTAATGGAAACAGTTTATATAACTGCAGATTTTCATTTGTATACACACACACACACAAACACACTTATTATATATTAATTGCGAACTAAACTGTAGTTATTTGAAGTTTATACCCCATAATGATTGCAGTGGGATGAAAATTCAAGAAATAATAATTATTATTATGCAGAGATTGAAAATATTTAGCTTTTCCACTGATGATTAATAGTGTTTTTTTTCCAGACTCTGGGCTTTATTTTTTTTTTAGTTAATGAAAACTGCCTTTGCCCAGTGACAAGTTGCAAAAGATTAAAAGAAACCTTATCAAATTAATAAGTACATGGGGAATTAAGAGAAAATAAACTGATTGCAAGTTTAATTTAACAGATTTAAGAAAATATTGCTTGAATAGTGTTAAAGAGCTTTGTGCAGAAAAAAGAAGACACCTAAAGCCCATGTCACACTGCACCAATGGATGGAAAGAGGATGTAAAATGGAGAGAAACACTTGCCATCCGTTGG
>BHFT01037177.1:0-21148 GCA_004320025.1 Laticauda laticaudata
AGTAACCAATCCGAGAACGGCCTTCTTGGCCAATCAGTTTAAGGTATTTGGAGTCTACCAAGTTCTATACACAACAAAATCAAATCAGAACAGCCTCTACCTTAAGAACTACCTGTCACGTTCTTGCCTTCTTGAAACTGTAGTTGATACAATGTAGAGCTTAGCTGTAAATAATAACAGCTACAAGGATTTGCAGCATTTGCCTTATTTTATTGCTGCTGACACAAGGATCAACTTGGTGGCATTTTGTTGCTAAGTAAATTAACTTCTTAACTGAAATTAAGTTAGGAAGTTAAATATGATATCCACTGAAATGCCTTGAGCAAGACTCAATCCCTTTGTTTTGTTTCCCATACTATATACCATACTTTTCAGAAAATAAGATGCTCCAGAGTATGAGACGCACCTAGCTTTTGGGGAGGAAAAGAAGAAAAAAAAAATCTGCTTCTGCCTCCCAGCATCTATCTGGTATTCATCTGGTCTGTGCGCTGCCACCCTTTTGCTGCTGCCCATTCACCTCACTGCTGCCATTGTGGTCCATTTACTGTGGCCCGTTTGCTGCCACTGCGGCTTGTTCTACAACAGCTGATCAATGCCGCACCAACCTCCTTCCCCCCCCCCCCNATCAATGCCGCACCAACCTCCCCCCCCCCCCCCCAGCAATATTAGCTGTATAAGACACACAGGCATTTCCACCCAATTTTGGGAGGAAGTGCGTCTTATACTCCGAAAAATATGGTAGTTGTGAGGAGAATATGAGATGACCCAATGTACAGTACAGTTCCCTGGTGGAAGAATGGGATATAAAAGTTACAAATTAATTTAAAAGATATACTTGGAAGCATTAGTATAGTAAAGATTTAATTGAAAACACTTGAGGAGGAGCTCTTGGAACATTCCAGCACTAGCACTGCATCTCTGGATTCACTTGCTATCATCTGTTTAATAGCTGAGCTCATTTCTTGGTTCAGCTACAATGCAAAATGGAAGGAAAAAGCATTTTTTCTGGGTGTAGTTTAGCAAAAGTTATGGATGTTTTTGCTCTTCGTAGGAACACTTGAATCACTGTCTTCCAGCTTCCAGGTTTCAACTGACACTGGATTTGGTTCTGATTCTAAAAGGGAAACGATGAACTAAACCAAATAAAACAGAACAAACGGGGGACCTAGGAGGTTTTCTAGTCCAACCTTTTGCTCAAGCAAGAGACCCTGAACCATTTCAGACAAATAGTTGTCCAATCTTCTCTTCAAACCCTACAGTGTTGAAAGTGCCCACAACTTCTGAAGCCATTTCAATGGTTAATTGTTCTCATGTCAGGAAATTTCTTTAGTTTTAGGTTGCTTTTCTTGCAGTATTCCAAGTTTGTCTTACCAAGGCATTATAAAGCAGTATTAACACTTCACATGGTCTTGATAATATCCCTCTAATAATGCAGACTAGGATTGCATTGGGTTTTTGGTGGCTGCAGCACGCTGCTGGTTCATATTTAAATGATCATCCACTAGGTCTCCAAGATCCCTTTTGCAGTTACAGCTTTTGAGCCAAGTTTCACCTAATTTGTACCTCTAAATGTGTTTTTTCTTGCTTAAGTGCCTTTTCTTACCTTACTTTTTTCTCCACTGAATTTTATTTTGTAAGATGGGGCCCAGTGTTCAAGTCTTGAAATCCATCTTGTGTATCTTCTGGCAAATTGCCAGCTTGGTGTCATTTGCAAATTTGATGAGTTCCTCTCCTATTCCCTCATCTAAATTGTTTATGAAGATATTGAAGAATACTGGGGCTAAAACAGCTTCCTTCCCTCCCTGTAGATGTAGTTCCATTAACGAGTATACATTTAGTACAATTTGTTAATCAGTTACAAATTCATCTAGAGGTGATGGTGTCTTTCCCACATTTTTCTAGCTTACCAAGAACGAAGTTGTGGTCTACTTTGTCAAATACCTTGCTGAAATCTAAGTATATTATATCCACAGTATTTTGCTGATCTGCTGATTTAGTCACTGTGTTGAAGAATGAAATAAGATTGGTTTGGCATGATCTGTTTTTAACAAACCCATGCTGACTGCTGGAACACTTTTGGGTTGTGTTCTAAGATTAGATGGGATGATTTGATCCTAAAATAATGAATTGAGGTCTTTATTAAAACTTCAGGGAGGATTGCTTTTACTTATTTTCTTCCTGACATTTGAAAAATTACTTATCCTAAATATCTGAGGGGCTGGAGATGAATGAATGAAGGAGAATGAAAAGCCACAAAAATAAGTAGGAGACTGGAAACTAAAATATATAAAGAGCAGTTGCAGGGATTGGGTAGGTCTAGTTTAATGAAAACAAGAAATAGGGGTGACATGATAGCAGTGTTCCAATATCTCAGGGGCTGTAACAAAGAAGGGTAAACCTATTCTCCAAAGCACCTGAAGGCAGAAGAAGCAATGGATGAAAACTACTCAAGGAAAGATCCAACCAGGAACTAAGAAGAAATTTCCTTACAGTACAATGAATCAGTGGAACGGCTTGCCTCCAAAAGTTATCAGTGTTCTAATACTGGATGTTTTTAAGAAGAGACTGAACAATCATTTGTCTGAAATGGTATAGGGTCTCCTGCTTGAGCAGAGGTTGGATTCTGTGGTCTCTTCCAACTCTGCTATTGTTATCTCCTCTCATCTGGTGTGCCAGGTCCCATCAATTACAGAATGTTATCACATGAGATCCACCAAGCATACTTACTCTGTTGCAATTCCTGCCCTCTGGGATAATCTCCTCCCAAGAGGTTTTTATGGCTCCACCTTTATGTAAAACTAAAACATTTGAAGACCTGGTTGTTCTCCCAGGTCTTGGGGTGCAGCTTCCTTTTGTTTTTTTGCCTGACTAGTTTTTATTTTTAGCCTTGTTTTGAACAATTCACTCTTCTAGTCAGTTGTATATTACATATCTCTCTCTCTCTCTCTCTCTCTCTCTCTCTCATATGTTTAGACAGACAGACAGATAGATAGATATGTATGGTATTCAGCTTTGTTCGGGTATTTTCCCACGTCATTGTAGTTGTGCTTTTAAAGTTGTAGCAACGTTTTGGCAGAATCTCACCTGCCACCATCAGGCTTCTGTATTGGGTTCATCTGTGAGATATAGACGTGTGTATCCGTATGTGTGTTCTGACGTCACACACTGCGACCGCTGAGGCGAGGTTCTTCTTTTCCCCCCATCTGGGAAAGCCAAGGAAAAGCCACGACTTCCGGGTACCCATCGATGACGTTTTGTTCGAGAAGCGTGGAACGAGGGGCGGGGAGTCAGAGGGAGAGCCTGCGGAGGAAAGGCGGGTCTTTTTGCCAGATGGCGCCGATGCTGAATGGAATCCTGGGCGGAGCTTCAGGAGTGGAGGGGCGGGGCTTTGTGAAGGCATGTGCTGTGGTGGGTTGGGGGGGGCGGCGGCGGCGGCGGCGGCTGTGTTTCTTGCCATTGGCTTTCATAACGCGCGTTCCTTCCCAGCGGGCCCGTCGGACGGAGGTGGGATGCGGCAAACTAATCTGCTCGCTACTTTCCTCAGGCTTCCCTTCGGGGGACGCGGCGGGAGTCCCTGGCCTTGCCACCTGTTGGGACTGCTCTGGAGGAGCGGAGGTGCGGGAAGCGGGCGGGGGAGGGGTTCTTGCAGCTCCTCTAGCCTGGAGCCCGTCTTGTGCTTCCAGTGCCCGAGGTTTCTCACAGTTTTGCAGGGAGCCTTGCCTGACTCTTGAAACGAATGCCTTCTCCGCTGGCGAAATACCGCAGGCGCCGCGCTGGCCAATTCTTCCCACTCCCCGTCGGCGAGGGATGAGTTGCGCCTGGAGTTTGCACAGTTTCGTCGTGCGCTGGCAAAGGGCGGGAATCTAAGTTTGGTTTTGGCAAGGGGCTTCGCCGCTGTTTCGCGTTCTCTCAGCCCTAGTAGGTAGACCGTCCGTTTCTACTTTTTCCCTCTCCCATCCTCCCTCTTAAAATCTGGAGACAAAAGTAAATCTTGAGGCGTCTTTTCCCAGCCTGACGTGCCCCGGCTGGATTGGACTACATCTCCCATGTTCTCCAGGGCGCCCGGCTCTGAAGGCAGGACTGCGAGCCTGGGAAGACGCGATCCTAACGATTGGCGTGATTGCCTGAAGCTGCTTAGCTGTCCTCACATTCTGCCTCCAGTGTGTCATTGCAATTCGAAAAGGAGCGTTTTAAATCGCGGCTCTGCCTGTTCCTGCTGGGATGCTGTTTTATCAAAACTGCTTTGATACTCTTATATACAGTGCCAATAATAGCACATGGGGGAAGTGTGATTAATTTGCAAACAGAAATTTGAGAAAAAGAAAAGGACTTACATCCAGCGTGATCCAGGATGAAACAGCAGAGCCAGGCAGACATTAAAAAAAAAAATGCATCCCTGGATAATCCCTGTGCTCTTACCCAATTCAGAAGCCTTTTCCCTATCCTGACATTGAGAAATGAATGAGCTATAATATGCTGTTTAATAATTTGATATTGGATGCTTGGCTTCTTTTCCTGGTGCATTTTGCTTTAAATGTTATATTTAAAAAAACAGGATACCTAACAAACTATGCCAAAATTTATTGACATTTATATAACTATGAGTAATGTATAGATAGGCATATAAACTTAAAATTTCTATATTAGTTCAGAGCTTATTAACATAAGCTTATCCTCTTCTGTACATTGTGGTCTGTTTGAATTAAATTCATCCGCTTTTTGTCCATGCTTTGTCTGTGGCATCATTTCTTTGAAGCTGTGGCACTTTTAGCTAAGGTCCATGTAGTTATTTTTCATGTACCCATAGTTGTTTTGCTACCAGGAGCATGAGCTTTGAAGATGTTTCTATAGCCTTCTGATGCTGCACTAAAGCCTCTTTGCAATGTATATTAAAGTTCTGAAAAATAAAGGTGTGATACAAATCTAATCAATAACTTTCTGTCTGTATTGGTCATCTAAATGTAGCATTAAATTCTGCATTGGGGCAGATTGCTTATCCTGGTCGTCTTTTATAACAGTACAAAATATCTTCTAATATTTGTACATGCTGAAGTGTAATCTGAATAGACTCCTTCCCCAATGCTTGTTTTGATAGTTGCAGTTGGAAAAGGCTGTTAGGACTGGAAATTCTTGCAAGATACTTATATTTGTTTGATGTATTTTTTATGCATTGTGCTGAAAACTAGCTCAGATTGCTTATCTACTTAGAAAATGTTTGAACTGCTAGTAACTGCTGACATAAACTATCCATTCAGCTATCTAAATTGCAGTACAGATTGAATCTATGTAGAGAATGACCTTTGGGCTCATGGCAAATCTGTATGTAGCATAGCAAGTGTTATGATCTGCCTGTTTTATAGTTTGGACCAGTTCTTAACTAAATCCTGGCTGTTTCAGTTTTACGACCGAAGGACAAGGCATGTCGATTGCCTCCATTCTTCTGAGTATTGGATTAGCTGTGATTTTCTTAAGAATACATGGGTTTGTCTGAATTATTTTTTCATGGAACCAAGTATATATAGTATTTACTATTTGATTGTGACATGCTTATTAAAGCCAGATTCCATGTGTTGGATCAGTAGTATGCAATGTTAATATGTTAAGTCATCCTGCATTTCTAAGCTGCCATTTTGTAAAGAATCTACTGTAGATTCTTAATATTCTAAAGGTGCCCATCAGCTTGCAAAGTTGGAAATTTCTGCTCTTTTTGTTCTATCTGAAAGGCACAAAATTTATTTTTTGGAGATAACCATTCTGTATAGCAATATAGTTAAAGTCCTTTTCTTAAAAACTGATAAATGGTCTCAATGTTTTCTTTCTACTTTTTATTTCAGGCTTTTAAAGTATTCAGGAATTCTATCAGGCATCCAAAACATTGTGGTGTTGCTTGTGATTAATTCTTTACTTTTTGCTTCTTTTTATCCAGTCTTGATCTCACAAGAACTGAGCAGCTGATTGTATAACTTTTGAAGACATGCTGTCCCCATTACCTTCTCTTTGCTGAGAGTATGTGTGGCAAGGTAAGGAAGAAGAGAGAACTTCCCCTTTCACATTCAAATATTTAACAATTTAAAATATTTAAATTTCAGCCCATCTGTGAAGCCCAGAACAAATGCAATAATAATCTGCAGATGGAACTTCTATGAATGTTGAATAATGACCGTGACATTTCACTGAATGTGACTATGGAACTATAGTATTTAGTAAAAAGGATTCTTTTTTTTCCTCCCTAAATGGAAATCTTTTACACAGAGATATGCATCCAAATTGTTAAGAATCTTCTGAAATTTCTAAAACATGACTGAAGTTAAAACTCCAAATGACAAGCCTTGTAATGAGTCAACATTACATCTGTCTCTCCCATTTCTCAAAATGAAATTCCACTTCTAAGGGGATGTCTTGAATTATTGCAAACTTGAGAATGTTCTGAATGTGTTGATATTATTTCCTTTAATGGTCCTGTATTGGCTACTGTTCTGTTGGCATCCACCAACTGCATTTGCTTTTATTAAACAACCATCTCTCTTGTTTTTGGTCACCTCTATAATAGAGTCATTATTTGGTCACCTCTATAAAAGACGTCCAGGCTGTCTTTTCGGGGGTGACTTAATTCCCCCCCTTGCATCCTCGGGTGGGCAGGCAGTGACAGCTTGGATGTTCGGGAGATCTTCCGCCACCATTGCTTTCCCTTCTTCCTTGCTGCCACGGTGTTAGAGCAACGCCGCGGCGTTTGGCGCAGCCACGTGCAGCCAGTCAGGGCTCCTCCCTGCAACTGGAGCCCTGGGAGACACTTGACTTCAGACGCCCAGCGCAGCTGACAGGCGAACCCTCCTTCCCGGTGGCAGAGCTCTCACCAAGGCAGCGAGCATCTCCCCGCCGGACCCTCCACTCATCTGCAGGGCTGGGCCAGGTCGTGCAGGCTAGGGCAGAGCCAGGAAAGCGAGCCGCGAGTACGTGCATGCCTCCCTGCCCCTGGTTCCCAAATCTTCGCCTGGGCGGCAGGCGCTTCGCTTGCTCTGCAAAGCCGCGGCTTCCTCACCGTCTCAGCAAGCAGGAGGAACCGGGCTGCAGCCTCCTCCTCCTCAGCTGCAGCGCAGATGTTGACCTTGCGGGGAGAGAGAGAGGGAGAGATCCTCTTTGGGCGAGCGCCTTCCCTTGGGAGGCGACGACGGGGGACCTGACACCAAGTGCCTCCTCCAGGGCTCCGGGTTCAGGGAGGGCCTTGACTGGCTGCATGTCTGGCCGCGGGCAGCAAGGGAGAAGAGAAAGCAACGGTGGCGGAAGGTCCTCTCGTATGAAGTGCCCCACCAACGCAGGCAGCACCATATCCAGGCATGCAACAAAATTAACTTCCTAAATGCAAGCCCCACCCCCGCATTCCTCCCCCCATTTTTGCATGTTCAATATGGGCCTTAATTTGGGGGGAGGGGCTTAATTTGATTTTATGCCAATAAAACATGGTGGAGCTTCCTATTGGTGGAGGCTGTATTGTTGGAGAAACACGGTAGTTGTTCCGTGTGATTAATAAATGCATGCCATAGTTCCTTCTTGAAAATAATAATAAATGCATGTCTCTTATTGTTTATGTATACATCAGTCAGATTTCCAAAACTGTTAAATCTGTACCTACTCCAGGCAACATGTAAAGTTAAAAATGATACTATAACCAATAAAAAACAAGTTATCTTGAAAAGCAATTAAAAACACAATTCTCAACTTCCATGTTCCCTAAAAAGTCATGTTCCCTAACCCAGGGCTTGGGGGATGTGCTTGATCTTCAAGGCTAACTTAAAATAAGGTCAGGGTAAAGCCTATTCAAATTATTCTAAGAACAAGGTGGTTGTGTGTGTAATTCTTCTTTTTATGCACTATTTAAGATATTCCAGGGATTCTCTGGGAGTTTTCTGATAATAAAACCCTTTTAATGTATAGGTAATCCTCAATGTATGACCACAGTTGAGCCCAAAATTTCCATTGCTAAGCAAGGCAGTTGTTGATTGAGTTGCATCTCATATATGACCTTTTTTGGCAGTTGTTAAGGAGATCACTACAGTTATTAATGGAAACTGTGCAGTTGTTAAAGCCCCTGTCCCACTGCACTAACGGATGCAAAGAGGATGTAAAACGTTAAAAAAAGCTTGCCATCCGTTGGAAAACTCTATGCATCCGTTGTGTACTCATTGCATACGTGTTTCATACGCTCTATCCGTCAAGCATCCGTCCACTGCGATTTCATCCGCGCAAGAAGTTTTGAGCTGCACAAAACTTTGTGAATGGATGAACTTTCCACTGTGTACGATGTAAATCCGTAACATCCAAGCAACAAACGTTCTATGTCCATTTATCATCTGTTAAAACATCCGCTGTATCCTCTCTGCATCCTCTGGGCATCCTCGCAACTCACATCCGTTGCAGCTGAAAACGGAAAGAGGGCGGAAACAAAAGGTATACACAGAACGTCTACACAGCGTTATTAGCACGGAAATAGAAAGGATGCGCAGCAAACGGTTTGCATCCGATATACATCCGCTAGGCTTCCTATGAACATCCGTTTAACATCCCCGCTGCATACTACCCACGTCCGTTCTTTTCCGTTCTGTTTATACAAATTTTCACCACTTTTTGGAGCGGATGACAACGGATGGAGCCACCCCTGAAATTTTGCTCGTCCACTATGTCCTTTTTGCATACGTTTTGCGTCCATTGGCAAGTGGGACTTAGCCTTAAGGAAACTGTGCAGTTGTTAAGGAAATCTGGCTTCCCCCATTAACTTTGTTGGTCAGAAGCTGGCTGTAAAAGTTGCAAGGATTGATCACATGACCCTGGAAGAGTGCAACTGTCATAGATACATGCCAGTTGCCAAGTGCCCAAATTTTGATCACTTAATCATGGGGATGCTGCAACTGTTCTAAGTATGAAAAACTTTTTTCAGTGCCCTTATAACTATGAGCTGTAAGTTGAGGATTACCTGTGGGTCCCTTTCTAGCTTTATTATAGTAGTTTAATGGCGAGTATTTGAAAGCTAGTTGAAAAGCCAACAAGCCTTCCTTGCATGAAGAACTCCGTTATGCCTAACTCATATGGTTACAGGGTTAAACTGTACCATTTCATGTGGTAATTTTCTCCAGAGAACAGAATCAGAAATAAAGAGAGTACAGTGATAGTGTGACCAACAGCAGGCTTTTCATTGTTAATATTATTATCCTAGAGAAATTTGGTTTTTCTCTGTACATCCATTCAAAACAGTTTCTCTCCTCCCACACACATCTGGTGTTTGTACCTATGAGGCCTGTTTTTCAGAAGCCAGTTTATTTTTGTATTAAGATACTTGAGAGATCCTTGCTGCAAATCAGTGCTAAGGAAATGACCCTTTATCGGATTATTTAAAGTGGTTTTAAACATTAGGGGAGCAGGGAGAAAATGTTGAAAGATGTATATTTTTGTTGCATAATTTACAGTTCAATCCAACAGTGAAGAAAAATTCAGTTTATAACAGTTTTGCAAAATACAATATTTTCTTTCATTTTTTGTGTATAAAATTTGTAATTTAGGATGAAACTATGGTGGATTGTATTCTATCATTGGCCAGAGGGAGTAAATGCTGATAGAAAAATTAAGGTATTCCATGATAAAGTATGACAAAACATAGCTAGAGGAGCTGCTTGTTGCAATTTGTAGAGGATATAAGGAATGGTCTTGAAGAACCAAAGAGCAGCCACTCAGACAACAAACTGACAAGAGTGGCTTAAGTTCATTCTAACTAATTAATTTGAGAAAATGTATCAGTCAGGCCCTTTCTTAATTCATGTGAAGATAAAGTGAGGGAAGCAGAAAGCACATTAAATATTCTGCTACTATTACCGTCCCAATAAAAGTAGCTTTAGATTTACAGTAGAACCTCCAGTCACGACCGTAATCCATTCCATGACTTCGGTCACAACCTGATTTGGTCGTGACCAGAAACGAGACTGACTGCACATGCACATACAAAGAAAAATGGCGTGGAAGGGGAAATTGACATGGAAGAAGAAATCACCATGGGTATGTTTGATTGCCACTCGAGTATTTGTTTGCAACCAAATGCAAAAATTTTGCCCAATTTTTGGTCGTCACCTGATTTGGTCGTGGTCAGAAGCATTCGTGACCAGAAGTTATCCTGTATATGGCATTGATTTCATTCTGCTAAGTAGCATAAAATGTTCTTTCAGAGCATTTTTTCCAACATCGTATTAAAACATTTTGTGCACTGTCATAAGAATAAGGAAAAAATTGTGGCTTCCAAAAGCTAACACACCTTTTTTTCAAATACATAAACATCATAAAATATTTTTGTTAAGACGTCAACGTCTGTGACAATACTTCCTTCAGTTTGTTTGCATTTTGGTGTGCAACACTAGAGAAATGCAGAGGTAGTTCCTCTTCAGAGGACCAGACATACTATTCACAAAATGTAGTATCTTTATTTTCTGATGACTTCAGGTTAGAATATGCCTCTTATAAAATACTGTGAGAAACAGTTTTAAAACTTTGAAACTTTAAGACTTTTATCTGTCTTAGGTTCTCTATCTAGTACTTTGCTTCAGTGTTGCTTCAGTGTTGTTCTTAGCTTTTCTTGTACAGAACCTCTGATTGATCTGAGCCCTTTATCCAATTCTTACCTCATCTGGTTAGATTGAACCACTATATCACTTGCCTTAAACAAATTGAGTTTCTATCTGATACAAAGAAGAAGCAATAAAGGATAAATTATGAGCAAGACATTATTTTTCATGAGGCCATGTTTGCATGCAAAGTACTTCACTGGAATGAAAAAAAAAGTGCAGTGCTTGAATGCTCTGAAGGAAGCACTTACTTTGCATTGCTTAAGTTTATTGGGTCCATTCCTTTCATTAGTGTCAATTCTTGCATCATCTAGCCATTTATATCTGAACCTTGTGAGACTTCAAAAACTTTGATTAATCAGTGTGAAATGTGCTTCAAGACAACCATTTATCTATGCATGTACTGTATGTATTTCTTCTGGAAATGTTCAACCATGTTTAAGAGTATCTGGCATACAGCTGAGACAGTTCTCTTTATGCCACATAACTTTAGAGGTTATTGGGTCAAACTAGTTTATAAGGTAGGAATTGTATTGATAGTATATCCAGCGGTTGCCATGTTGGAGTGTCTGGGCCACACAACATAGCAATTCTGTGAGTGAGTATAAGATCATTGTTAATTAATAATTGCTTCTCCAATACTCCCACCAAGTAAAGTATTGTTTTGGTAACTGTCTAGTCATTCAGCTGTGACTCACATTAATGATGCAACTCTGATCTTGGTGGAGTTTAAGTGTTTGGATGTCTAGGCCTGCCAGCTCTGTTCTCTGCCTGGCTAGGGAATGTTACTTCCCATTCCCCATCCCCACACAGTTGTCTTTTTTGTTGATGAAAATAAGGGGGGGGGGCAATTTGTATTTCTTATATTTAAGTTAATGTGAAATTATACATATTCCATAACAAATCTGATAGAACTCCTCTATTGAGGTGTCCTTGGCAGTCTCTGAGTTTGCTTGTTTTCTTGCAAATGTTTCATTACCCTAACTAGGTAACATCATCAGTGCTAGTAAGGAGTGGTGTTTGCTGTCAATTTATATTCCTATTTCTATAAATTGACAGCAAACAGCACACTTTATTAGCACTGATGATGTTATCTAGTTAGGGTAATGAAATGTTTGCAAGAAAACAAGCTCGGACAGCACCAAGGACCCTCATTTCAAACCATGAGCTATAAATATTATCCTTTATTGGTATCATCATCTATTATAATATAGCTCTGGAATTTATTTGTGTTAGATTTTCCTTCCATCTCCCTTGCTCTTTTTTTTACATAGATTACCAGAGACTGAAAACCCTCAGTAAAGATAAATTTGCCTGGTTTCTGGTTTTTGTTTTTTGTTCTGATAGGATCAATAGCTCCACTGGCAACTGGAAATTCTACAGTAAGTTTTTTGTTGTTGTTTCATTGTGGGTTTCTTCAGGAGCGGTTGTTTGTGCAAAAGAGGAGCTCAAATGTTGAAACTTAAATTTAGGAGGGAATTTAAAGCTGGAAAAGTTTGAAATCAAGCATGTGATTTCTAGGACCATTATTAAGTTTGTCCAGAGAGAAGAAAGATTGCAATGAAGAAAATAATTTGCTTCGCATCCTGCATATTCAATAGGGTACCACTGACAGCAATAGTTCTTGGTATGCCACAATGAATTGCATGTGTTTAAATAAAAGCTGGTGTATTGGATTTTATCCACATGTCAATAGAGTCCTTTATTTCATGTAAGAGACAAGAACATTTTTGCATAGTTTGCAATATTTCTTGGCAACTTCTTGCATACTATTCTGGAAAGCATAGCTCAGTACACATCTCAGAAGACTGTAGCATTTTCTCCAAGCAGGAGTTTCCTGTGATTAGACTGCTCTTTATAGGAACTCTAGATGTAACATCATTGGGCCTTACTTTAAGAGTTGAGAACTTAGATACTTCCCTACCCAAGTATAATGTTGCGTGTTAGACGATAACTTGCATAATTCCCAGCCAGCATGGTCAGCAGGCTGTGGATTACTACTGACAAGAATTCACAAGACATGCTGCCCAATGCATCTTAGAGGCACCAGGTAGAGAAGACTCATACATGCTGCATGCCTTGAGTAATTATGTTAATGTCACTAAACTAAAAGGAAATTAGTGGGATCCTCATACTGATTATATTAAGCTGCTATAAAGGAATGGAAGGATAGGCTATTTAGTAATTATAGCTGGGAAAGCTATAATTTCTGGGACTTTCTGGGAAAGTCCACCATAAATACATGACACTTGATCTAGTGTAAACAACCTACAAGCAAAGAGTTCAAAGTCCTTATCTGGAGGCTATTCCTCTGAAACTTTGAAGTGTGTGTAAAATCTTAATTGCAATGAATAAGATCAACTATCCAATATGTGTTGTTAGAAACCACAAGGTAATGTTTCTGAACCTCTGCTTAATATCAGTATAAATGCAGTCCAGAAAAGTTTTTTTTTTTGAGTGATACTAATTCACATGTGCTTGATTCCGGTTTAGTTTGATAAGAAATGTTCCTTGTGCTGTCAAACCAATTCTATTTTTTTTCAACTTGCAAATGGCTAAACTTTCAAATGTACTTTCTATTCATATGTAAACCTTTAACTGTAAGTAGTGGCTCCATTTGTCAATTCCCTTGAATAGTTAATTAAATGTGTATCTCTTATTGGGATTTTGGACCTTTCAGTTCCAATATTTTGTAATTTCAAGCATTATAATATGATGCTTGTGTGTAACACTGGGAGACTTACCTAGATTCCCACATGTCTAAAACTTGAGGCGTAGTCACGGTTGTGAATTGAATTATCTTATGTTTAAGCAAGAGTCAACTTGCATCTTTACTCCACTCCAATATGATAACTCAAGTCCAGCCTTTGTGTTAACAAGTATTATTTGTAGATGAAATAGTTAGAAACTATATGAAATAATAGAAACACATCCAGTTCCTTCCTGTTCTTGACACAGAGAGTTGAGACTATTGATGTGTCACTAAAAAGTGCATTTTTGGACTTCCTGCATCATACTCTGTTTATGCATAACCATGAAAAATAAACGTGTATTCATGTTAGGTTTTGTTTTATGAACAATTATTGCTTGGGTGTAAAGTATGTTGGAATGATGATATATGCATGAGATTAGCATAATAAAGCCATTTATATTTTATTAATATATGACGAAGGCTTAACATAACTTTTTTTGAGAAACATCCAACTATAAGTAGCCCTAGTCACCTTATGCCTTGATTATTGCAATACACTCTGCATGGGGCTGCCCTTGATGACTGTCCAGAATGTACCAGTATGATTGGCATGTTTTATATGCCTGTGTGACATCCTTGCTTTGTGAGCTGCACTAGTCAACTGGAGTCAGGTGGAGTTCAATCAGAAAAAGGAAATTCTTGATTGCCTTTTCTTTGGTAAAACCTCCTGTAGCGAAAATCCTTAGTAAAAGGATTTTAAAGATAAAAAAGATGGGGGGGGGGGGGGTGNGGGGGGGGGGGGGGCTGACTAGCAAGTAGAAGTAGTAACCAACTTGTATAGCAACCACTCAGTTACAACAGTGATGATAAAGTATCTTTGAGACCAGTCCTCACGTTTGTGAACTTAGCAGATCCATAAAGAAAAGAAAAGTTGAAATAAGACCATAAGAACAGTCATGGTTTCATTTAGTGACCAAGTTGCCAGGTCCCAGTTGCAATTGCTAAATAAGAATTACCTGTAATAGAAAGGAAACACCAGACTCCCCAAGAAGTAGAGGACCAGCTGAAGCATATTCTTCTTAATCCTTGAGCATTCAGGGACTGGTTGAAAACAGCAGGACTCTTTGGGACTCAAGAAGTCAAAGTAGTAAGGAAGTAGGTGAATCTGGTCGCAAGTATTTGAGACTTGTTGTCCTGCTGTCACATCAACACACCAATAAATTCTCCAGTCACAGTCTTTGAGCATATAAGTAACTTCTTGAGTAGTCTTTGGCTTCTTTTTTCTGAGTTAAAGCTCTCTAGTGTGAGGAAACAGCTCTCTTCTCGATCTAAGCAATGAGCTGAGTCCTGGCTGGGCAGAACAACAAAGTGGAGAATTCGTTTAAAAGGTTTGATAAGGGTAATCCAGCAGATGTTCTTTGTCATCCTCTGGCATTTCCCTCAACCTTTTCTAACCTCCACCTCCCTCTTCTTCAGAGCAGCCTTTATGCTCAGCAGGCATTGAATCTGCAGGTACTCATGTTTTGCTGCTGTGGCTTTACCACGAGCAGGCTGGTATTTTCCCTTCCGCCACATACAGATATTTATCCCAGATACTTCCTCCCATCTCCTCCCACCATAGGAGATAAGATGGGCTTACATGTCACACTATGCAGTAATCTTTGCTTTTACCTTAGCAAACCCAACCCACATATTTGAGGTTTATTTAATACAGTGTGATATGGCTGATCTTGTTCTTGAGAAAACCATATTGACCTGTAGTAATTATATCACTTTCAATGAACTTACAGACTAAATTAGTTACCGTATAACATGTTCTAGAATCTCCTAGATATTTATGTTTATCTGGCCTGTAATCTTCTGGTTCCTTTCATTTGCCTTATATAGGTAGTCTTTCAATTCCCTGCCTCCTGTTCCCAGGATTTTAAAATATAACAGGAAGTCAGCATCCATTATTAAGTGCTTTAGCACCTGCAATTCTACCACTTCAAGGTGCTCACTGTTTTTCATCTGTTCTCCTGAAAGAAGATGATCCAAATTAGAAATTAAGCAGATCCACTGACCTCATTGTCACCTAGAGCTTTAATTAAACAGCTATTTTTATTTTGGTTATCTTGCCACCTTAAGCTGATTCTTGGATTTAGAGTTTTGGGAGTTTTGTTTATTTTCGTTTGATTTAAACTGTTTAAGCTATAAATTGTGGTTGAGGGGGCCTATACATTTGATTAGTAAATAAGCATTGAGGAAATTAAAATTCCCAGTAACCATCATTTGAGCCCTGTTGGCACAATGCTTAGAATGTAGTATTGCAGGCTAACTCTGCCCACAGCAAGCAGTCAATTCTGACTGGCTGAAGGTTGACTCAGCCTTCTAGCCTTCCAATTTCGGTAAAATGAAGATCCACATTGTTGGGGGCGATATCCTAACTCTGTAAACCGCTTAGGGCTGTAAAGTGCTATGGAGCAGTATATAAGTTTAAGCACTATTGCTATTGCTAATTTCATGGAATGTCACAATTCACTCACAGAACACATCCATTTATCTTACCTGTGCTAAGTGGTCAGTAATACATTCCAGCCATGGTACTGTTTTAAATTTCTTTTTCCATTTCTTTCATCTAAATGTTTTCTAGAAGACTGTAATTTTTTTTATTTATATACAGGTGTGGGCCCTTTTAATATATGGAGCAAACCTTTTTATTTTTTGTTTACACAAATTAAATTTAAATTACCATAATTAAAATTATTATATTCTGTTCTTGGTTATCATCCTAACAAGTCTGCCTCTAAAATGATGTCAAGTTCTTTAGAAACTTGAGCTCATCCTTTTGATTGCTCTTTACATTAGTTTAAAGATGCTGAAAATTGTCAGCTAATGTTCCAGTAACATTCTTTTCCTGTTAGAGGAAGCAGTGTTATAGTTCTTAACATCGGCCCTCTCTTAATTTCTCACTCCACCAAAATTTAATTTTGAAATCCTCTTGATTGTGAAGCTTGACATCTGTTTGATATATTTTCCAGTCTTTGTGAGCAGTGCCCTTCTCAAAAACATAAATTGATTCATCAGCTCCTGTTCTTTATTTCTGATTTAGTCAGCACAGCAACAGAACAATTATGTCTATCTCAGAGTTTTTCTTTATATCTTTTTCCATTAAATTCTTTGTTTCAAAACTTATAGTTTCCTTTAAAAAGTTTTGTAATAGGATCCAGCTGCAGCTGTGCTTGGTTGCATCACTTTTTCCCAAGTGGACAGCAGTAAGAGCTATTATCAAAGCATATGAGTGTTCACAGTAGTTCTGTCATAATCCTGTTACTCCATGTTACTCAAAGATAGTTTCACAGTCCAAAGGGTTGGAATGACAAATCATCAGTCCATCATTACCACCTTTCAGTCTTGCTAAAGAAGTTGTCCTTTCTCTATTTGTCAAGGCATCAATCGCACAATTTCTACCAGGTGAAGTCTATTGTCTTCCTGTGGCATATTTTAATTTTTTAAAATAAAATTTGCTTCTTAATATGCCCAATATACTAATAATTAAATGCATTCAAAAAAGTGAAGAATAATTAATTGAAAACCAAAACTACATCTTGGAAATGTTGATTTGTCCTAATGTGGTTCTCGAAATATATTTGCATTTACTTTTTAGCAGTACAATGAGAAAGTTGATGCTAAAATAACAGCTTGCTTATGACTCTGCAAGAAATTCATACCTGAGTAGAAATGTTCTTTCTCTCCAGGGTTAATGTCAGAAATTTGAAGTAGAGAAAAACTGTCTGGATAAATTTGATTGTGACCAATCTTGTGTTTTTAATAATAGTCAGAAAAATGCTGTAAAGGAGGCTACTTAACTTGGTACATTCAAGATATATTTGAACTATGATGACTGATGATGGTAGGATTGTCAATCCAACACATCTGGAGGCTCCGAGTTGGGAAAGGTGGCTCAATGGCTTGATTATTGCACCCTTGATTTCAACAGCGATGTGGATGGTCATTGGTTTAATTCTTTCAACCTGCTGTCGATAAACACCTAGCTTCTCTCATTGCTAACTATATGGCTTGGTTTTGGGCTAGCAATTGTATTTTATTAACATTACGCTCTCTCCCCCCCAACACAAACTGTTGTCCAGATTTCTGCAGTTGTTCAGTTTCCTCCTGTTCATATTCTTGTATTCTGTACAACATACAACTATCCAACAACTATATCAGCATTCTGTAATTATTAAAGTGCAATATAAACTGCTCCCATATTTATATTAGAGACTTTACACACAGAACATATAGAAAACATCTGTTTAAACATTAAAGTTTAGGAATAATGAACATTATTTCAATGAACAGAAATTAAGACACCATTTTGAACATAGGTCTTTTGTTCAATACACAGCAAAATGCATACAGAATAAACAATAGAATATTGTGGGGAGATATTGTTTTTTATTGTTTGTATATTGGATATTTATCTTTGTTAATCTCCCAGAGTCATTGTGAATGAGTTGGGCAGCCATATACATTTTTTAAAATAAATTAGCATTGTGTTTTTTACCAACTTAAATTATTTTGTACATTATACTTAACCACCTGAGAAAAAAAATGTGGTAAAGTTTACTATTTTAAATTGAGATTTTTCTAATGCCTTCTAATAGATTCCAGTTGGATTACTGCAAGCAGGTGGTAATATCTAGTTGTTTAATAACAAAACAAAGTACCCTATGTACAAAATTGGAAGCGGTTGTGAGAAAGGCTCCCTAAAATGTTTAGTGTTATAGGTACAGGAAGAGTTTTTTTAAGTATGCAAAAAGTATTTTGCCTTAAAGTGCTTTCAGAAATTGTATTGTTTAAGTTCTGGCTTGCCTTTGCTGTTGAAACAACAGCTAAATTTTAAGATCTTTCTCCAACAGTAGATTTCAGTTGCTGTGAAGAGCACATTTCAATGAATCCAGACCTACATAAAACATCAACAAAAAACTGTTTTTATCATTTATCTGAAGAGCATTTGAAAACCTCTGGCAGTTCTTCTAATCTATGGTTATGATTTTGTCCATCATGGGATCTTTACTTGTTATTAACTTGTCATTGCTAGTGAATGTAGACATCATAGTTTAATGGCAATATCTTAATAACCTTCATTTTTCAACCAATTTGTACCCCTGGAATAAGTTAGAACCACAAGAAAACTGCAAGACATTTAGAGCATTTCAGCAGAAACAAGGCAAGCCTCTAAAGCATGCCAAAGGAAGGAAGGAAGGAAGGAAGAAAAGAAAGAAAGAAAGAAAGAAAGAAAGAAAGAAAGAAAGAAAGAAAGAAAGAAAGAAAGAAAGAAAGACAGACACCTGTAATTGGGAGATCACTTTCTGCCTGAATGCAGATGTCAACTGGAGTCCCTTGTGAGCTGAGCTTTGCATTGTAGCTCTTTCAAGTTCCCCAACAGAGTATGAAAAGCAAAGAATTTGTTCCCAGTTGGATACTGTGCGTTTTAATTTAACTTGTGCTTTTTAGTCTTGTTTAGGCCCTACAGAACAACAGTCTGGTTTCAAAGTAGATATTTATTCCTTGCTGGTATTTATATTGATAGATTTATTGTCTTAATTTTGCTTATTAGTGTGATTGTGCTTACCAGTTCATTTTTCTTTATATTAAACTAGACTATTTCAGATATTCCAAATCAAGTTGCATCACAAACTGAACTGAAATGTTCAAAGAGCAATGGAGCCTAGAAGCTTCTATAATGTTTTGGTGCACAAGAGTTTTGAAATGTGATGGGTAAATAAAATCTCTCTACTAAGAGGAATGATCCAGTAGACCATAGATTTTGTATACAGATGATATTACACTGCTTTATTTTGAGCTTGATTTGTGCTCTCACCTCATAGATATCAGCCATCTACCATTCTGCTATGAGTGTGTTTATTGCTCTTTTTTTCTGAGATAATCTTCCTTAGGGAGTTTTTCTCAAATGTTCTGTCTCTTGAACATTATTTTATAAAAATAGATAGTTTCTCAGATGTGCTTAAACAAACTGGAATCATTTTGATTCCTAGCCATCTTAGGTAGTGATTAGAAATTCTGGAAGTTGTGGTTTTAAAGGGCACCAGTTAAGGGAAAGCTATTTTAAGATGCAACGTTTGTGAGCTCTTTTTGTTAGCATGCATAGACTACATTTTATGAGGATGGTTTATGGGCTTCTGTCACTAGATACATAGAGTCTTGGTTTAACAATGCTAATAGAAAATGGAAACTCGGTATTTAAGCAATGCAATCATAAGTCAAAAAATCAAATTTACCTGTCCAGATAGCAACAACAGTTCCAGCAGTCCCAATTGCCATCATTAAAAGAAGCCTGTGCAAGTTGAAAAGTGAGAGTGTCATGCAATCAAAACTTCTGATTTCCCACTGGCTTCTCCATTGACTTTGATTGTGGGAAGCCTTCAGGAAAGATCAGAAATCACAACCATCTGATTGCAGGGAAGCCATGAACGCTGTACATATGAGGTCTAGTTACAACTACCAAGTCTTTGGCAGCATTGCAAATTCAAATGGTTGCTGAATGAGTGGTTGTTAGTGTGAATTAGAAGATTGCTGCTAAGGTTGAAACATTTTGGAAAGATATTCAGAAATATAGTACTTAAGAATGAAATCTTCCACATTCATATATTGCATACCAGGCTCATCTCTATCACAATTTTTATACTCCACATTCAGACTTGAAATATTTTGTATTGCAATGAGATTTTAAGCAAGGAGTCAAATTCTGGTTTCTTTTTCAGTACTACTTGGCATCCCAAAGGATCCCTTTTCTTCCTTGGGGGGAGAAAAATTCTGCCTGTTCCTCAGCCCAAAGACAAAATTATTTTACATGTTCTATGGGAATATTTCTGTCATTGAAAATGCATAATGATTTCTATTGTGATTGCTGCTTTAAAAACTTTGGCCTAATGGCAGATCTACTGGGAAACCTAAAATAATCACTTTCATGATGTATTGTGTCAATTCTTTTTTAAAAGCCTCATTCTGGTGCAAGAGGCAGATGATAATACACAAAACAGTCATTGGAATTTTACTGCATTTACCATCTATAGATGCAAATGCCAATTGTTGCTATTTCAAACATCTTTTTTCTTCCGGGCATATTGTGCTATTCCAGTCCACCAGATGTCAAAGAACAGAATAAAATATTTGGAAAGATTACCTTCCTTTTTTATATTTCAAAAAAGAATGAAGCCTGTCAAGACTATAAATATCTTACAAATGGAGCATGTTTGCTTTTGCCTTGTATAAAGTTTTTTTTAATGGACTATCTCAAAAAGAGTCATTAAAATTTCAGATAATATATTATTGCTTCTTCATTCTGCTTATATATTCTAGGTTCTAAGGAGGGACTTTGGAGCTACTTTTACATTGTGAGATCATTCTGTCCTGCATGGCTAGCACCAAACTTCTTCTTGCAATATTACAGCCAACATCGTTAAGTAGCGATTCAAATGCCTCCTAGCCCTGTGTTGGTAAGTATGAATTTCTAAAACAGTGGAATGAAAATTCCTAAACATTTGAATTTTATGTTTTCTTGCTGATTTATCCAAGTGATTACATATTCCAATTGAAGAATTCAAGTCAACCAGTTAAATTAAGGTAATGGGCTATCCAAAAAGCATCACAAAGTATTCTCTATGACTGTTCCTGATAGTACAGATAACCCTCGTCTTAAAGCAGTTCATTTACCGTATATACTCGCATATAAGCCAACTTTAGAACGCTTTTTTTTAAAAAAAAATTGGGGGCTCGGCTTATATGCGCATAAATCTGATTTCTGACACAAACGACATGACGATATGACACCACTTCTCAGATCACGCAA
>BHFT01037179.1:0-33117 GCA_004320025.1 Laticauda laticaudata
TAGAATAGATGTTCCCCGTATGCGTTGCAGATGCAGAATGGACGCATTGGATACATTTTCCGCTCAAATAGTTTTGTCCAGCTCAAAACTTTTTGAGCGGATGAAATGTCAGTAGACGGATGCTGGATGGATAGAGAGGATGAAAAAAAGACACAGTGAGTATGGAAGTGAGAACGGAAGCATCGCATTAACCAACAGATGGCAAGTGTTTCTCTCTGTTTTACATCCTCCTTCCATCCATTGGTGCTGTGTGACAGGGGCTTAACTGTTCTTTCAAACCAGTGATCCTCTCTGCCCAAAATGTTGACTTTGCTGTCTTCAAAAGAGTGCCCTTTGTCTTTTAAATGCAGATAGACTTCTGAATCTAGTCCTGATGTTGTGAATACACCTTTGGGACCCACAGGAATATATGAATGTGCTAAATGTCTGTGGTATTCACTTAATAACAGCTGCAAATATCAGACCTGATCATATGATTGACTGGACTTACAGCTATCATGACTTTCAAGAGAAATCATTAGAGTCATAAATCAAGGGCTCCCTGTGCAATATCCCTTTTTCCCTAAATCTTTTATTTTTTATGCTTTTCTTCTCTTAAAAGTCAAATTCTCACTCTACATATTCTACACATCAGTCATATTCTGCCCTCATTGGACTGTTTTGTTTCTTCAGGCTGAAAAAGTAGCAATTGTCAAGATTGAATCACTTTACTTCTTCTGAGCTTCTATTGCTCTTCAATTGTCTAATCAAATGGAAGAAGGGAGGGGGAAGTGGAGTGCTACAGTTGTGTCTACAGACCATAAGAGCCTGAACTCACTAAGGTCACCACTGCAGGTATTAGATGGAGATATGGACTGTTCTCATAACAAAAGGGAGTTTTATAATTGGACTATGTAAACACCCAGGGGTGGGACAAAGAGAATCTATTGTTTAACTAACAGAGCATTTGCAGAGCAAAACTAGAGCTGGTTTTGCTTCCACAGTTCCAAGATGGTGTATCCAATAAAGTTATACTTTTGGGGATTCAAAGATCCTGAGATTGTCTTTGGGTTCATTTGGGTTCACTAGTTGGACCATTGATATAAACTTTTCATTAAGGAAGAGACAAAATACATTTCTTAGGTTGGAATTGGGCAGCAGTTTATGTGATAAGTATCCTCTGTCAAATGTTTGCAAAGACCAAGGCAAGAGTGAATAATTTTTCTGAGAAAAACACCAACATGGATTTGCAGCAGCCTACCAGGGACAATACACTGAGAATAATGAGGAGGGCCAAGTTTTATTTGCATTCATGTTAACTTTATGAAACATATATAAGATGAATGCTATCCAGTTTTGAATAGAAAAATGTCATCTCTTATTTCACATTAAAAACTGCAGCCTTTAGAAATTACTGGTGATCAACCCCAAGCATTGATCTTATACCTCAAAATATTTATTTGATTTCTCTACACAGATCATTTCTTGCCAGCATCCTTTCTTGCCAGTATTCTAGGGCTATTTTGGCTACATAATTCAAGTATGTAAATTAATACAATCATTATTTCAGTTTGCAATGAAGTGTGTTGTGAAATTTCAGCTTTTATAAACAGAAGTATACACATAAGCAGAACCCATCAAGTATGACTACTTTTGCAAATTGGCAAAAAAATAAATAAAAAAACCCCCTCTTCTCATTTTTCTTTTCCTCTTTTTGATCCTTTCCATCTATGGAAAAGCAACTGGGGGGGGATGATTTATAAGATGTGTTTTGCGTTGCATAAAGGCCCTGTCACACTGCCCAACGGATACAAAACGTTAGTAAAAAGGACACAATGGACGAGAAAAATGTTCCATCCTTTGTTATCCGCTCTCAAAAGGGGCAAAATTTGCCATACACCACGAGCGGATACACGGAAAGCGAACGGCACGCACGGGAGGACGCAAGACCGGATGGAAAGCAGATGCGGAACGGAAGCCCAGCGGAATGGAAGTGGATGAGAGCGATGGCAAACATCCGCTAGGTTTCGGCGGGGGACCCCAGCAAAGTGGACCATGGAATGGATAAGCGGATGCAGAGCGGACGCGGAACAAGGATGAAGAGATGCCACAGCGGATGCAACAGGAATTGAGGCAGATGCAGAGCGGAAGCCTAAATGGATGGCCTGAGTGTTAATTGCGCATGCCGGCGGGGGGATGCATTGCGTAAGCCCGCGGATATAAAGGGAAGCAGCTCGAAGCAGGTCACATTCAGGAGGAAAGACCTGTTTCCAGATTGGATTGACTGCCGATTTTTTTATGCTGCCAATGCCTGCCTGCCATGCCTGGCCTGCAAGCCTTGCTGCTCAAGCCTCTCCTGCAGCCTCCTGCCAGCCACCCTACCAAGCCTGCTTCCAGCCCTCCCTGCCAGCCTCCCTAGACCAGCCTTAGTGCGCTGCCACTGCCTGCCTGCTAGCCTTGCTTACACAGCCTGCCTTACCAGCCTCCCTGCCAGCCTTAGGTGCTGCCTGCCAGCTCTGGTGCCGCCTGCTGCCAGCCTTCTGCCCAAACCTTTGGTGCCAGCCTTCCTGCAGCCTTGGTGCCCTGCCACGCCTCCCTGCCAGCCTCCTCGCACCCAAGCAACCACCACAAAACATGGGGAAAGAAGAGAAAGGCAAATGCCATCCTGGCAAGAGGACAGGGCCACTTCCCGCCCCCCGTTCCTGACTCTGCTTCTGCTGGGTGCTTGTGCTGGGGTTTCTGCCTTCGCTTTCCTTGCTTCTGGAGGCAGCTGATGCTGCTGACTTCTGGCGGTGGGTACGCTGTCTGCTAGTCTCTTATACTGCTGAGGCTGCTCCTGGTGCGTGGTCGTTCCTCTGCTCGTGGTGTGCTGCCTGAGGCTGCCTCCTGGCGGTGGTGCTTCTGCTTCGTGCTTAGCTCTGCTGAAGCTGCTCCTGGCGGTGGTGCTTATAGGCTGGTGCGTACAACTGCTGAACGCTGCTCCTCCGTCCTGCGGTCCTGTCATGCCTGCTTCGTCGCTTCCTGGTCTTGAGCTCGTACTGCCTCGTCCTGCTCATGCTTCCTTGGTCCTGCTGCGCTGCTCACTCCAGTCTTGCTGGCCGTTGCTGATCCTGCGCTTTTATCCTGCTGCTGCGGATACCCTGGTCCTGGCTGACTGCTCGGGCGCTTGATAATGATGATGATCGATGTTTATGATCCTGCTAATAGCTTGGCTGCTGCTGAATGGATGATGATGAAGATCCTGCTGGTGCTGCTCAACTGGCAATGGTGGTTGTGGGGGGCAGCCCTACTACCTGGGAGCCAACTCTAGATGAGGGCCCATCTTGGTCCTGCTAAAGGGAGGAAGAGGCATATGATGGGGATGGGAGAGCGAGGGATACTCCAGTTGAGGAGGAAATGAGGCATGAGGTGCGGAGTGGCCTGAGAGAGAATGATATCTGTTGGCCGGACAGGCGACAACCCCGTCTCTAACAAGGGAAACCAAGCGGAAGCATGCTGCTTGGAGAGAAAAGGCGGAGAGCTCTGGAGGCTACACTCTTCCAGAGGTGCCTCCTCAGCTTGGCCTATGAACGCAACATGCGACCACTCTGGTACAGGGAAGCTGCACCTGAGAAATCTGAGCCAGCGCCCAATGGTTCTAACGCTGACGGGACAGACAGACCTTAATGTATGGCCAGGTTGCAGCTTCCCTGGAGGGTGAGATTCCTTCCACGAGGAGCAACAGCAGCCCCTCTCACTTACCCTCTCTCTCGGCAGCCTGCTGAGAGCAGTCCTCTTACCGCGCCGACGAGTTAAGCTCTGTCTCACTTTCAGCGACTTCTTTCCTGTTGGAGCGTTGCCAGGCGGAGAACCCGCGGTAAGTTGTTGCTAAATCATGGTGGAACGTGCCTTGAAGGACTCCCCTGGTGCGGTGAGAGAAAGGAGACGGCACTTCCACCACAGCCTACCGCATCCACCCAGCTCACCTCCACACGAAAGCGCCAGACAGCCAGAACCGGACGGGGCCAGAGTCCACACTGTCCTGCTGCCAGATCAGGAAAACCTCGGAGCAGCATAGATTCCTTCTCTCAGTGGTTCCCCACGATTCTCCTCATCCTCACAACCAAGCCTTCTCACCTATGTAACCTCAGACCTCATCTGGAACACTGGCAGAACCCCAATACAAGGTGGTGAAGGACGGGATACTGAGCATGTTCACAACCCTCCAGACAGAGGAACCTGCTTCCAGCCAGTTCCAGGTCGCTGCTCGTCACGCCCCAGGCTGATGTCCCTCCCATTCCAGGCTTTCCACAGGCTTCATTCACTACCAGGGCTATGGCTACCAGATGTCCAGCAGCAGCAGGCAGAGCAGCCCTTCCCAAGTCAGGCACAGAGTGCTGCGCAACACGTTGCACCCGGTTCAACTGATGCCCACTGATGCCACCATTGACACTGATGCCACCGACTGCCACCAGATATCCACCTGCAATCCAGTCTCCTCACCCAGCTGCAGACCAGACAGCCCACTACACCTGCTCCTTCCCTCCACCGCAACAAGCCAAGCCGCGGCTTCTGTACATTCTGTATATTGGTACGGGCTGACACCTCCATGCGAATGGAGGAAGGAGCTCTCAACATCACCGGATCAGAGCCAGCTGGTCCGAGAGCTTTCTCAACACAACGTCACTGTTGTTCTCTCTGGGCCAGGCCCCATGGCGCTTCAGACATCGCACTCCAGACAGCCCCCTCACGCACTGGACCCTTATATAAGCATTGGCAATCCGAGTACCAAGAGGAGTGCCAGCGACTGGCTGGCTTGGCTAACCTGTGGACTTTTTATTTGGACACTTGACTTTGGGTCATTTTTCTTTTCAGCTTGTTGTTAATAAAGTCTAACTTTTGATTTCAGACACTTGCTTCATTTTCTTTTTTTTTAATAAAGTATTGGTGGAATTTTTAGAAATGGTTTTAAGCCTTCTGCATGCTTGTGGGATGCGGTTAAGGATAGCAGTGGGGCGTGGCAGGGATACCTTTGGGATGTGATAATCAGCCTGTGGAGATGGGCAGGGATAATGCTGTCAGATGGGCAGGGATTACCTGTGGATGGGTTTAGGAATATCTTGTGGATGGGTAATATAGCACGTGGGCATGGGCAGGGAATACCCTGTTGGAATGAGCAGGGATGTCCTTTGGGATGGGGTAATAACAGGAGTGGGAGATAGACTAAAACCTCGCGACGTGCAAGCAATAGATGGGACTGTTTGGTCCACCTTCCCAAAGGCCGCCACACCTATGCGCACATTATTATTATCAATAATCAATGCTTAATAATATCCACACATGTCAAATAAACACACGCTTCATTTATTAAACGCCACTATATATCATTGTAGGCCACGTCCAATATACATGGCCAATCTCTCATATAGTTGTGATGGACGACAGGCTGAAGGACAGCGATTCCACATTTAAGCCACTCTATCATCGCTGTTTGCCACTTCCACTGGTCTGCTCCAGCTGGGGGAGTTTGCACCACGTGGTTTCAAGAGGTTGCGACTTTTCTTATCCCTTCACCGTGAGGCTCTGTTGGGAGGCCTTGCACTTCTGGAGTGTCTATCAAGTGTTTTTTGCCCTTGCATCCATGTCCCTCCGAGGCTCCATGTCCCCGATTTTGCCTTTGTTGGAGGTCCGAGCCATGTTCTGCAACACTGGGTATTGGGTGCACATGGAAGATTAGTTGCTAGGATGCCAGCACAGCTTCCATGATCCTCCTCACAGTCTGTGGGCGATGCTGCATGGTGGTTGGAGAAAGTATATGGAACCTGTTGGCCCAGGTGCAAAGGCATTCTCCTCCACCGCCTTGCCCTGGACAGGCCCTGTAGTTGAAAGATCCTCTCTTTCACGGGGGTGAGGAGTCTGGAGGTGTAGGGCTTCATTTGAGGTAGGTTCTGAGCGGAGAAGGCGTCATTCCCCCACGGATGAAGTAGGGCACATCTTGCGTGTCCATTCGGGCCAGTTGGTCTGGATTTGGGAAGCCCATGATGGGGTTGCCTTCTAGCCCCTCCTTGAGGTCACTGGCATTGTATACCTGGGCACATCTGAACATGTTTGCCAATTGCTGAAGCATCGATGTACATGAACTTGTAGTTAGCATTCGACCATGGCGAAGAGGGACAATGCTGAAGAAACCCTTGTAGTTGAACATAAGTGGACCCCCAACTTGGCGCTGGCGCTTTGCAGGCCTATCGTGCCTGCATTGAATAGGTAACGGTGTGGGGGAAGTTCACCTTCTGATACCACTGGTGCTCTGGAACTTTTCTTTCATCTTCTTTCAGTGGTGGGGCATGGAGGAGCTCCTCCATGGTATTCTTTGATGATAGCCTGCACCACTCTCTGACCTCCAATGCTTGATGGTGTTGTGGTGGACTCCAGCCATTCTGCATGCTTCCTGTAAGGTGGGTCCTGAGGCCTGGTGGTGCAGGAGTCAGTGCACCGTTGGCCCCAGGTTCCAGGTGGGCCAGAGTTGGTGTTTGCCTGGTCAACTGGGTGCAGCGTGATGCACAAGTTTTGTGAAACATGGGTGGATGGCATCCTCAGTGGAAGTTTTTGTGCGAATGCACGAGTGTCTTTTCATTCTGTGAGTCTCCACCATCAGCTTGGTTTTGTACAGTCCATACTTGCTCTTCCTGCCTATCCATCTTCGGAACCCAGAACGCTTCTTGGCCGCGCTCTTTTTTCTTCCCTGTAACGTGAGTTACAGAGCCTGTAGATGGTTGCATCAACTGTTTTGCACGAATGATGGTGGCTGCAAAAGGACTTTGTTCGATGCATGGGTGGACATGACTGGATGCTGTTGGAAGAGGAAGAGTCAGATGAAAGGCTCCAGAGGTCTGCACAGCCTGGGCTGCTGGTCTTGAAAGTGCAGACTCCAGATGAGTTGCTCCCCTTTTTAATAGGCAGTATAGCGGTTTTTCCACTATGTGTTCTTTGCATCCTCTAGGCTCCTCTAAGACATCCTTAACTATCCGAGATAGGGTCCCTCTGCGAACCGTTTTTTTCCATTTTAAATGCTTTTCTTTGCGAGCTGCATTCGCTTTCATCCGTTCTGCATCCATTCCGCATATTCTAAACTGTCCTCTCTTCGTCACTTTAACGCGCTGGAGCGATCGAGTTGCGCGATGCGTAGCGATGCCTAGTGGATATAGGGCATTGCGTAACGGAATTGACAGAACGGATGCCTGGCGGATGCAGAACGGACGCGTTGGATACATTTTCGCGCAAAAGTTTTGAAGCACTCAAAAACGGTTTTGAGCAGCTCAAAACCCTCTGAGTGGATGAAACATCAATAGACGGATGCTGGATGGATAGAGAGGAAGCAAAATGTATGCAGTGAGTACAAAACGGAAGCATCGCATTATCCAATGGATGGCAAGTGTTTTTCTCTGTTTTACATCCTCTTTCCATCCATTGGTGCAGTTTGACAGGGGCTTAAGAACTTTGTTGGGCTCACTCCAGATCTTTCTGCTTTCCTCTTGTTTAAGCAGAGAGCAAGGTCCTGCAGTTATAGAAGCAAATAGATATTAGAAAAGATGAAAAAATTGCTTACAGTCATTTGTATGATTATCGCGTTTGTCTTTAGTGTGAAGATGTGTTGTGGTGTGGTGGGATGGAGAAAAAAAAGGAGAAGCTAGCAACAAGAAGAGGATAAATTTTCCACTGCTAAACTGAGCAATCACAAGGATGCCCATATTTTCAGAAGGAAAAAAAACAAAAACAACTACTTTATTTTGGGGGGGAAAAAGAGGAAAACTGTTTATTAATCTCTTTACTCCAGCTGTACAGTTTTTTTAAAACAGTTATGTGACCATACTTTGGAAAAAAAATGGAAGTCCTTGGAAATTTATGATATTTGGAAGGTTTGTAAATCATAGATTTGTAAATGAGTGTGTTTGTAGTTGCTGCTCCTGCTGTATCACATCAACAAAAATAAAATAATTGTTAAAAATTAGACACAAGTAACTTATTTTGTACCTTGATCATTGTTAACTGCAGGTGATTTTCTGGACAAGTCAGAAGGGGGTTTTTTTAGATTTTTTTTAATGGTTTGCCATTGCCTACTTCCTAGGTATGTGAAAGTGTGACTGGCCCAAAGTCATCCAACTGACTTCATGCCTAAGACTGGAGTAGATCTCCTGGTTTCTAACCAGGTGCCTTACTCACTACACCATACTGGCTCTCTAAATAACCATGATAAAGGCTGAATCATCTCCAAGGAATTGATGGAACTCCCCTTAAAAATTATTCCTCTTTAATACACCCATAACCAGAAAAGAGATTTTCAAGGAATTCCATAATTTTAAGGGAAAATCCAAAGGAGAACAACTAGCCTAGTTTTGAAACTGAAGTAGTACAATAACTGTGCCATTCGTCTATTATCACCTAGCATTCTTCTAAAAAAATGTTACATTGGATCATAAGTTATTATATCTATATGTGCAGAGTTTCTATATATGTGCTGGACATCATTTGGCTGTTCTGATCATCCATTTGGAATACATTCTATAATTCCAATAGGAGTTACAGCTAGAATGAGTTCCTTTTCTTCATTGTTAATGTGATTCTAGTCAGTTGCCAAAGAGTGCCCTTCAGCTGCAGTGTCATAAAATGGTAGCTAAATCTTATCTACGGGATAAAGCTTTTCAGCCTGAATGGAGTTCAGCTACATCAAATTCAAATTTTCCATCTTGTCTTTTCTAAAACCAATCTTTCTTTCCCTGTGCAATCAAAAGCTTTCACGGGTACTTACATGTGTGCTGTTTAGCTTCCTTCAGGTATTATCCCATGTTAAATTTGTAGCAACGTTTCAGCAAAATCCCATCTGCCATCATCAGGCTTCTGTATGGATGTGGGTCTCACAGTTCCTGTTTCAAATTCGAGGCTGGTCCATTCTGATTGGCTAGGAGCCTGGGTCTGTGTTCACTGGACTGGAGTGTGATTGATTGGTGTTTCTGGTTTTCTTCTGTCTGTTTTGTGGCTTTGACTGGCTGACTACACTCTGTTCTTGTGTTGGAGGCTTTCAGTGCAGCTTGGCTTCATGTGGAAGGACGGCTGCTATTCATTAGCAAGCGAGTTTCACCTGGGTGCTGGTGGGGGTGTGTTTGAGTTGGAGGCATCAGAGGGAGTCTGTCTGTGCTCAGTTGTTTGTCTGTTTTGTGGTGTGGAGATCTTTCTATTTGAAGTGCAGGTTTCCAAAGATTGACATCTGCTGGAATCATCTCTTCTCTTTTGAATGCTTTCAAAAAAACAAAATCACCATCTTGATCCACAAAAAACACACCAAGACATAACAGAGACCTAGAAGACCAAACAAGACCTATGAACAGCTGTCTTGCCCTACATAAGAGGTACTACAGATAAAATCAAGTAAGATATTACACAGGCATCACATCAAGACTGCCTTCAAAACAGACAAAAAAATAGTAGCCATCCTTAAAACCCCAAAGACAAAATTGACCTGGAAAACCAAGGCATATACGAAATTCCCTGTATATCATGCCCGCCCACATACATTGGACAGACCAATAGAAGAATAAGTACCGCCTAGATGAACACAAAAATGCAGTAAAAAAAGCTGGAACACACCTCCTCACTAGTCCAACACATGAAAACCACAGTCCAACATCAACTTCAATGGCACTAAACCCTAGCCACTATAGAAAACCCCAACCACAGAATCATCAGAGAAGCCATAGAGATTAAAAAAAGACCTGAAAGCATGAATACGAAGAGATGATTCCACAGACTGTCAATCATTTGGAAACCTGCACTCTCAAATAGAAAGAATCTCCACACACAAAAACAGACAAACACCTGAGCACAGACAGACTCCTCGATTGCCTCCAACTCAAACACCCCCCTCACCAGGCACCAGTGTAAACCTAGCTTGCTGATGAATAGCAGCCGTCCTTTCACATGAAGCCAAGCTGCACGATAAGCCTCCAACACAAGAACAGAGTGTTGGCCAGCCAGTCAAAGCCACAAAACAGACAGAAGAAACCAGAAACACCAATCAATCAAACTCCAAGTCCAGTGAACACAGACCCAGGCTCCTAGCCAATCAGAATTGAGACCAGCCTCGAATTTGAAACCAGGAGCTGTGAGACCCACATCCATACAGAAGCCTGATGATGGCAGATGGGATTCTGCTGAAACGTTGCTACAACTTTAACAGCACTACAATGACATGGGATATATATATGCACATATATACACATATATACAGCATACCACTCCTCTTAGCAAAGTATTTCATTCTAGGTACCTCACATCTTAGTTTCAACTGTAATTCTTATAAAGGAATGTGTAAAATATCATGGAAGCAATTTCAAGACTTCAGAATCGACAGGATTATTATGATTCTTTTTCTTTTTATCTTTTAGACTTTTCTCGGTACAAGCATCACTCATTTTTATTTTGAAAAATTATTTAATCAAAAAACCCCACAAAGTAAGCCATTTTTTTGCTCAGCCTGAGTCAATGTATCTGTGTTCAGAAGTAAATGCATAGATTTATGAAGTTTGGGGCCCTTTTTCACTGGTCTGAAAGCTTAGATTTTATCTAATCATGCAGATAATGTAGATTACAAGAAGATATGAATTATTCCTTTGTGCAGTCAATCAATGAATGAATGAATCAATCAACCATTTAAAGCCTGTTAGGATTATAGGCTAGCCAATGGTTTCATTGCATTTTTTTTCCTTCAAGAAATTAAATTTTTGAAAGGAAGGAAAGAAGGGAGAGAGAAAGAAAGGGAGTTGAAAGCCTATTTTAAATGACCAAATATTTCTGTTTTTTTTAAATTTAAGTGCAGTGAAGAAGATCTATGCACAGGCTTATGAAAGCCAGTGGAAAATATCACACTTCCTGTTTCTCTGACTTCAGTTGTTAATGATCTGCTCATAAGGTTCAGCAATGAAGTTTCTGGTGTTCTCATATAATTAATAGTTGGAATAAATATACATTTGTTAGTGTCTGTATGTGAGTAATATCCCTCTGGGATTTCCTCATTTTTCACCTTCATCTTCCAAGAAGTGATGAGCCCAATCATCACAACAGGCAACAGACCACTTTACAATAAATGAAAAGGTTTATAGAATAAAATATTGAATACAGTTGCTCCTTAACACATTTCTCAGTGCCAATGCACCTAATTAGAGATACACATCACTGATCAGCACAATTTCCCCAATTAATGTTAGCCGAGAGGTTATCTGAATTACTGATCAGGTAGTTACAAAAGTTATCTTGTAGCTTCTTGATTTCAGATGGATTTTGCAATGTGAAAAAGACTTCAAGAGAATAGCAGGCACAAATAAAAGGAACAAGAAATAGGATAGAAAAGTTCTTACACACTTCATGCACATCTTCCATACACTTCTTCCAGCTGATGTACAACATTCTCTTCTATTTTATAGCCTAGATTTGTTGGATCCTGACCGACTGCTTTTCATCAATCCTTATTGATTATTTCTTTATTTTTATTCAATTTCTTGTTGTCCCCTATGACTATTATTAAGAGTTGTGCCTTATGATTCTTGACTCTTGACGAATGTATCTTTTCTTTTATGTACACTGAGAACATACTCACCAAGAGAAATTCCTTGTATGTCAAATCACACTTGGCCAATAAAGAATTATATTCTATTCATCTCATTTAATTATTTTTATAAATAAGGCAGTGAATACACATAATACTCCTTCCTTTTTCTCTCCAACTAATATGTAAGATGAGTTGGACTGAGAGTCACTGCCCTAAAGTCATGTTCACTGGCTTTCATGACTCGAGCAGGAATAAAACTCATAATCTCCTAGCTTCTACCCTTGTGCCTTAACTATTTTTTTTGTGTTTGTATGCATGTGTATGCGCGCGTGCAATTTATGTTACTTATTTTATGCCTAAGGTGGGACCAGAACTCACAGTCTCCTTGTGATTGGGCCAAAATTACCTAGCTGGCTTTTATGTCTAAAGTGAGACTAGAAATTCATGATCTCCAATTTCTAGACTGTTGCCTTAATTATTAACCCAAACTGGTTCTCTTTTCATGGAAATATTTATTACACTTAGAAGACAGTTTGGATAGTTCTTTATCATCCTCTGATCCTTGGTCCTTTTTATCTATCATTTGTCCTTTGATCTCCTGATCTTTGGAACATCATTATTTAAGTCAATATTCAGTTAACATGCTGTCCTGTTATTCCTTAGTGTTCAGGTAGACTAAATTAAACTGAGTATTAATCATATGGTTCATTAATTCATTGTTCATTGTGATCATTAGAAAAGGTCATTTGCTGAACAAACCTGCAAAGAAGTTTCTTTCCATTCTAATATGGCTTGTTTCAAAGTTTCTTCCTTCTAATACATCCTATCAATAGGATGTATCTTCTGTTTTGCCCTATTTGGGAGTAATTATCCACTTTTATTTCAATGAACTTTTTCCTTTCTTTCTTGTTTGGTCCACTCACCTCTTTTGACATTAATAAGTCTTGGTGTCACAGAGAAGAGGGTAAGGGAATATATTCTTCCTTCATTAGTTGATCTATTGACTTAGCTACCATAGGGCCAAAAAATCAGCAAGGCCCTTTATGATGACCAAGTTTTGAAGTATTCAAACTCAAAAAAAAAATGTAGTGATGGATAATTCTGCAGCAGAATTATCTTCCTATTGCCAACACAACTGAACTTTACTGTCCACTTTGACTCCAAATTTCAAATCTACAGTAGTAGAATCCTAGTCCAGCTGTTGAACTCAGTGCTTTTATTTCGATTTCTGTATCAACTTTCTGATAAAATGCCTTTTTTAATGTAGACTAAATCAAGACAAAAAAGAATAAAACAAAGCAACTAAGCTACTCTACCATTACTTATTATTTAATCCTTTATTCTCCCACTTTTTTTACTTTATTGCAAATTGAAGAATCCAACTCTTTAAAAAAGACTATAAATCAAAAGGGAAGAAGATGCCAAGGTATGCTAGCAATGCTTTATGCTGATTCAGCAGCCCTCTTCTAAAAAGAGCTGTAAAGTGCTTTTAAAACAAACTCTCGAAAAAGCTATAATGTAGTCTACTGGGATTGCATTACCAATGTGTAATTTCATTTGAATGTACACTGACTGTGTAGGAAGGGGTGGTAAGACAGTAAAATCTTCTGAGATGGAAAGCAGGTTGATCACAAACTATAGATTGGCCATAAGCTGAACTATACAACGCAAGCAAATTGATTTCTAATGATTTAACAGAGGTGGCAGATAAGTTGTCCCCTTTCTATTTGTTTACTAGGCTTTGTAAATGGAAGGTGTAGGTTTTTGTCAGTGTGGTAAATCAGTTATTGTGGGACAGGAAGAAACAAATTTCACACTCAGCCATCTAAAATACTTTGGGCCAGTTTCTCTTTCTCTCAGCTCAGCCTACAGAGTAATACAAGCTCAATTGTCCATGAATTTCCAGTCCCTTTTTAAACCATACAGGTCTGTTACTGGCACTCTGTTGGATGACAGCAACTTTAACTATACTCTGTGCAAATAATTTATAATTCCTTTTATGAGTTCCAAAGTGAGAGAGAGAGAAAACTAACTTTGCATATACTGCGACATTTATTTTCCTTGATTGTATTTCTCCTTATCTTCCTTTACTGCTGTAATCCCATTTTTTCATAGGCAGAATCTCATTTTAGCGTCTCATCATTTTGTGTGTTTCGTTTCAGAATAACAGAATTGGAAATGACCTTGGAGATTTTCTAGTCCAAGCCCTTGCTTAAGCAGGAAATCCTACATCTTTTCAAACTCACCTCATCTTCTAGAAAATAGAACCAAGTTTCCTTTTCCACTTATTTCTCATGCTTTTTCAGTATGGATGGTTGCAATTTCATACATATGCACTCTTTAAAGCTTCTTCACTTCCAAGATTATTTCTATAATTTTTATAACAGAATAACAGAATTGGAAGGGACCTTGGAAGTCTTCTATTCCAACTCCCTACTCAAGCAAGAAACCCTACACCACTTCAGACAAATGGTTATCCAACATCTTCTTAAAAACTTCCAGTGTTGGAGCATTCACAACTTCTGGAGGCAAGTTGTTCCACTGATTGATTGTACTAACTGTCAGGATGTATCTCCTAAGTTGCTTTGCTCCTTGATTAGTTTCCACCATTGCTTCTTGTCCTGCGTTCAGGTGCTTTTGAGAATAGCTTGACTCTCTCTTCTTTTTGGCAGTTCCTGAGATGTTGGAACACTGCTATCATGTCACCCTTAGTCCTTCATTTCATTAAACAAAAAATCCCACAACTTTGCAATGAATTTTTTGAGGTATGGCAACAAGAACTGTGTACAATATTACAAATGTGATGTCATATGGATTAATAAAAAGATTACAGCATTGACTAATTTATTTTCAATTCCCTTCCAAATGATTCTAAACATGGGGTTTTTCCTTCCTCAACAGCAGATGCACAGCAAATGGATACTTTGAGTTATCCAATATCAACAGAATATCAGTCACCACCAGCTCAAATATATATGATCAATGTGCATCATTTTGTACTTTGTTATGAATAAAGTGCTTGCCAGACTGTAGATGGCTGACTCAGGTATTCAATACATATCAGAAACATGACTGCCAATAGGCTCCTTCTTTGTGGGAGAAAGAAAATGTTTAATTATTTCAATAATATGAGCTAGAACTTGGCTGAACTCCATCAGTCTATGAAGTGGAACTGATAAAAAAGAGGACTACTATTATGACCCACACATTCTAATTAAAATTTCTGGTCTCCGAATACTCACAGAAATTTAAGTAAGTGTTGCAGATGTGTTTTTGCATTAGGAGTTTCTACTGTTACACAAATCAGTAACATTTCTGCATAAGAATTACTGCTAGGACTTTGATTTTTGTTGGCTGTGATTTTTTCTGCAACTCATCATACATGTTGTAGAAATTGAATATCAGTGATTTCAAACCTCAAGCTTGCTTTCATGAAATTATATGCTTTTTTTCTTTATCTTGAGATTTGTAATAATTCAAAAACTTTTCTCTATCTGTTCACAATTATTTCTGACAGTTTTTTTTTAATTAGTAGTAGATCATCAGCAATCACATTTTCATCTTTCCAGAATATTAGTTTTTTTTTTATCTTAAAAAATCAGTTATTTATGATCAGTTGTCTATGATCTAGGAGCATGGTGCTGCCCTGATTAAAATGCAATATTGCAGGCTAATTCTGCCAACTACCAGGAGTTTGATCCTCACTGGCTCAAGGTTAATTTAGCCTTCCATCTTTTCAAGGTCAGTAAAATGAGGACCTAGATTGTTGGGGAAAATATGTTGGCTCTGTAAACTACTTACAGAGGGTTATTGTCAGATCCGTGTATCTGCCATTCTTCAATGGAAGTAGAAGGGGGGGGGAAGTTGGTACAAGTAATCCTTTTTGATGTAACCTGAATATATTAAATCTTATATTGATTCTGTATAACTGCACATGATTTACAACTGGAGGACTGGAGCCAGTTATAAAGGACTATGAAGGAGTACATACAGTAAGTCTAAGTGCTATTGCTATTGCTATCTTGATTATTTTTCCCAACACTGAATATTTTTATTTTACTAGTTAAAGTTAAAAAGGAGTTTATACATTTTATATTTTCCTTTTTAATGACATTTGATTTTGTTTAACTTTTGCAAGTTTTGTGAGATGGTCTATATCCCAAACGGAGGAAAAAGAGTTGATACTTCTGGATGCCATGCTTCTGTACATAGGGTTTGCATACTGTTATTTCCTTTTTTGCTTTATGGTTTTGTAACCAGAAGAAAAACAGTAGATACACTAGCATTATATGTTCACTTATGTCCTAAGTTGCTAGCATTAACCAGGAGTCAGAACCAAGACCTGAAGATTTTATGAGAGAAGGTTTGAGACTTCCAGCATTCTATTCTTCATATATAGTCTTCTCCTATTAGCATATTTTCACTAATGTGCATAGATATGTTGAAAACATACAGAAGAGAGGTGATGGATTCACATTAATTTTAAATATCCAATGTTCAAATGACATTTGCAGCAAAGAAAGCTTTAGAGAATGGAAGACTTGAAATTAGTACAGGTAGTCCTTGGCTTACAACAGTTCAACAGCACTGAAAAAAGTAACTTACAATCATTTTTCATACAACTATTGCAGCATCTCCATTGCCACATGATCAAAATTCAGATGCTTGGCCATTAGTTCATATTTATGATAGTAGAAATGCTGGGGTCATTTGATCAACTTTTGCAACCTTCTGACAAGCAAAATCAATGGGGAATCCTGATTCACTTAAAACATGTTATTAACTTAAATCATTAAAATGTAATGATTCACTTAACTGTTGCAAGAAAAGAACAAATGAGGCAAAACTCACTTAACAAATGTTTCACTTAGCAACATAAATGTTGGGCTCAATTATGATCGTAATTCGAGGACTAACTGTATGAGAATATATAGAACCAGGATGTGACTTTGGCCCTTAGAAATTGCTCAAGGGGGCATTTTTTTTCATAGTGAATATATGAATGATGAACATTAATCGTTGTAGAATTCTATAAAAGAAGCACCTGGACTAAATGACTTTCAAACCTTTTTCATAACCTTCAGATCCTAAGACGATCATTTTTTTGTAAACCCAAGCACACCCGATTTTTCCCTCTTTATCATTGATACAGTCTTGAAAGTGCCCTTAGGGGGTTTGCATATATCAGTAATTATGCAGTTTTTATCAGTTATTCATTTTTACAAATTACAAATTAATGATTTAACAAAGGATACAATGATAACACACATTCACACACAAAAGAGAAAGAGGGAGGGAGAGGGAGAGATTATAAATATGACTGAAGTTAGTCTAGTTATTTGAGAATATTAATGCACAGGATTAATGAACTCCCTTTGCAACAAATACAACTTCTGATGATATCATGGATACATTATTGCATTTTGGCAATTATATAGATGTGATTTCAAACTGCTCTTTTCTTAAGTGTATTTCAACATCCCAGAGATTTCCTGGTGTTCTCCGAACTATCTACTAAATAAGATTGAACTTGTTTATGTTCTAAAACCATGCCTCATCTATTAGGTGCTGCCACTCTGAGTTATACACAGGATACCATTAGAAATCTCATAATAATTCAATTAATATTTGTTTATTGAAACATTATTTATCTCAATGCTTACTTTTCAACATGAAGTACAAAATGCAATGCTGTGTAATAACTCCCAAGCAGGGGTGGGATTCTATCAGTTCACACCTATTCACTAGAACTGGTTGTTAACATTCTAAGCAGTTCGGAGAACCGGTTGTTAGAAGAAATTACTGGCCTAATCCTGTAAGGNACAGAAACTGCCTCTCCATTAACCCTTATTACATTCTTTGCAGGACTAGACTTCTTGTCTCAGGAACTTCTCTGGAAGTTTTTTTCCCTCCTTTGCTGGTACTTTGCTTGTGTGGAGTGACCATTCAAAGTTACAATGGTACTGAAAAAAGTGACTTATGACCATTTTTCATGCTTACAACTGTTGTAGCATCCCCACAGTCATGAGAGGCCAGGCGAGGAGATGCGTGCCTCGGTGTGAGTGACATTGAGTTGGCCATTCCCAACCAATAACGTGACCACCAACTCACGTCCACCAACTAAGCCACGCACACAGAACCAGTTGTTAAAAAATTTGAATCCCACCCCTGCTCCCAAGACTATTGTCAACTCAGTTGCATACCTAATTACTAGTAAATTTTACTTAAGAGAACACATCTTATTCTCATTAAAGGATTTCAGACTTAAAGAGTGAGATGGAAGCTGAGATAAACATTTAGGGTAACATCCTACAATTTAAGAATCTATCTCAAATTATTAAATTGGTTGCTAAAAAAAAGGGGGTGGATGAATTTATGTGTGCATAGACATGAATGTGTGAGTATATACTTTGAAATTGTAGACATCACCATACCTGGCATTCTTGCAGCTCAAATAATAGCAAATAATAGCAATATGTTGCTTTACAGTGCTTTACAGCCCTCTCTAAGAGTCCTAACAATTTGGGTCCTTATTTTACCCACCTCGGAAGGATGGAAATGCTGAGTCAACTTTATACCTTTGAACAAGGTATAAAGATGAATTGGTTTTCATATGCACAAATACATTCAAGGTATGATAAAGACTCTAAAATTTTTATGATTAAACTGACTGACTTTAGATACAGATTTTGACAGGTACTAGATGAAAAGGGTGAATTTAAAATATATGGATATTTATTAGAAATTAAACTAGAAGAAGAAACAAAGTTAAAAGGAACTATGGATCTTCTTGGGGGAAGAATTTTGGATATGGATTGAATCTAGAGAAATGTGCAAAAATTGGTGGTCTCAAAATTATAAAATGCAATGCCAACAGCATGTGGGGAAGAAACTTTTGTATAAGATGTTTTACAGGTGCCTATTTTCCCCCCGACAAGAATAGCAAGAATGTTCAAGAATAAATCTGAAAAATGTTAGGAAAATGGTCATCAAAGTTACCTGGCTCATATACTATTAACGATGGTGACATGTACGGATGCTAAATATTGGACTTAAAAATCCACATGGTGGTTGGCAAACAAATGTCAAAGAAAAAGCATATAGAGTTGAAAGCAGAGATATTTTTAATTGGGAATTGTTAGCCTGAGAATAATATATAATAGCTGAAATACCTGATTGTAAAATGTATTAACAAGCAGCTTAGAATGTGATTTGCACTAGACAATTGAAGAAATGAGAAAAAATAGCCGAGTCCACAGAGGAAATCATCTAAGAAACAATATTGGAAATGTGCGTGAGATGAGGTAGATTGAACATTTGAAATCAGAGAACAAGATGATATACAATTTTATAAATATTTTGGGATCTATTTTATCAATGGGTTAAGACACAGATAAAACATAGTAATGAATGTTTTTGTAGATTCTTGAAAATAATAAAATTTTATAGTAAAGATGTATTCCTTTTCTTATTATATCTACAAATGATTCTAGGATATGATTTGAGATTATATATATGAACTTGTCAATAAAACAAATTGAGTAAAATATTTTTGTTATTATACGGCAGAAAATAGTTAGTTTGGATGTTAAGGCATTGAATGAATAGGGATATAATAGTCAAGATTTGCATTGATTAATAATGAGTAGCTTAATGCCTCATTTAATACTGTGATTGAAAATACGATATATATCTACAATGTATTGTATGGAAAGGACTGACGAAATGGAAGCACAAAAACAATGGGTTAGTAAAACCGCACGCGGAAAACTGTACTGTATATCTATATAGGGAAATGGCTTGATACTTTTTAGTATTTTGTTGTTTATGTTTTGTTTTAAAAACCAATTTATTTCTTTTAAAGAAAATAAGAAAAAAGATTAGAAAAAAGAATTTTTTTTACTTTATAAAGTATATAAGACTTGGAGCAATCTCCCTTCTGGCTATTTAGTAAAGCATTGGGCAAAGATATAAAAAAGGATGTTCTTGAAGTATCTTGAAGTTTTAGTAAATAATTATGTTCTTTAAAATGTAAGGATTAGTTGTGAGCAGCTGTGGGATACCAAGGAGGGCTCCGATTGTCAAGAGACTGATAATTCTCAGATATAAATTAGAGAGGCCAGTACTTGATAGTCTGCATAGCTGTAAAGGTTCTTTTTATGCTTGACATCAAAGGGAAGATCTGAGGTTCAAATCCGGTCCTCAGGGCAAGAGAAGACACAGGATGATTGTTGGCCCATCGGGTTCTCAGAAGATTTTTGACTGTGGGAAAAAAGATGAAAGGGAGAAATTGCCATGAATAAGAATCCTGGGGAACATAGATGTGCCTAATAAATATAAAAGTAACTTAAATTTCTGCCTAAGGAAGTTAAAGATGCTTTAAAATTTGTAAATGAGCTGTTTTATTGAGAAAACTCCTACTGAAAGAGCTGTCTTTTCTACAAAACTATTTGCTTTAAATTCTGTTGGCTACCTAAGAGTGAGAAGAGCATTGAGTGTGACGCTGTAATGTAATTATGTTTTCTGCTCTAATACCGAATAGCATTAGATTTTATAGTACTGCTTCAACAGTGCTTTACAGTCCTCTCTAAGGGGTTTTATAGAGGTCAGCATGTACCGCCAGTGAGAATCTGGATTCTTGCCTCTGCATTTTACCCACGCTGCAAAGGATGAGAGAGGCTGAGTCATCGTTGAGCCTGGGTGAGATTTTGAATGCCAAACTTGGCAGCAGGTCCAATCAGTTCAGGAGAAGTACCCTGCAGTATTGCATCTTTAACCACTGTGGCAGGCTAATTATCTTTTGGCTTTATTGTTAATGGTTTTATATTTGGTTGATTTTCTCTGTTTCTGTTTGTACTTAGAAATACATGTTTAACACTAGGTGACGTCTAAAACTGATGATTCTAACTATTTAATAAATAGAATGTAGATTAGTTATTCACCAGATTTCTTATAATTGGTAGAAACTTTTTAAAAATCCAGTGTTTTATAGGGTATGATCACGAAAATGCTTGAAAGCCTGATCCCAGTTCATAGCAATCAGATAGCCAAGGCAAGAAAAATCCTTGTCATTTTTTTTTTGCTCCAGCCTCGTTATGTCTGTTTTGGGGAAAAGCTGATGTTTTCATAATAGCATCTGTATGTTCCCATCTCCTTATTTCAATGGACGCCAAGATATTCGGTCTTATTCATTGCCACAATTTTCTTCGCCCCTTTTCACTTAACTC
Source organism: Laticauda laticaudata (assembly GCA_004320025.1). Lineage (NCBI taxonomy): Eukaryota > Metazoa > Chordata > Lepidosauria > Squamata > Elapidae > Laticauda > Laticauda laticaudata. Next base: position 20,785 of record BHFT01037179.1, read on the forward strand.
TCTGCCATCCAATGTTTGTCTCCAAGGAGTTTTGGTGGCTTTTATTGGTAAATTTGCTAGGGTTTGTGGCAGGCTTTCTTTGGGCCATCTTAGTCTGAAAGGCTTAGATGCAGACTGTAAACTTCATCCATGAAATATTCTGGGCTATATTTCCTGCTTCTTGGATACAGTGAAGTAATGAGGTCTGCATGATGTAAACGCATGTGATTTCTGTCAGCGTTGTAATAGTTTTAGAATCTATTTAAGGGATTGAGCTCTCTTGAATCATGTATTAATGTTTCAAACCGAGGCCACCAAAAGGCCTTATTTGCAATTATTAATATTTGTATTCCTATCACCAGTTTCCCATTCTGCTATGGACCGATAGAGGCTTTCACAGATTTTTTTTTGTAGGAGAACAGTAAGCAGAGCCAGAAGGTGGAGGTGTAAATGAGTCACAAGCCTAGTGTCATATTACGACTTCTCACAGAACCAGTCTACATCCCTCTTGGAAATTCTCCGATTTGATCCTTATCTAAGTGCCAAGAAAGTAGGGAGAGGGAGAAGGGGAGGGAGGAAGAAAGTAAGAGAAGGAAGAGGAGACGAGGGGGGGGAGAGAGAGGATGCCAACCCGCAGAGTAACATCCATATAGATGTGGATAGCCATATAAAAATGATGGCACAATATTCTTGTCTTTTTCATTTATTTGCAACAACTTATCTGACCACCATCTCAACAGAGTTTTGACTCTAAGGTGACCATATTAAATGTTTGAAGATTCATCTTATTTGGCTGTTCCATCTAAAGCAAGGTCTTTTTCAGGTAATCATCAGTTTGTCCTACATACTTTGGCTATTTATAAAACTTTGCGTTTGGTAATAATAGGGTATCACAAACTCAATCTAACAAAATCTATTTGGAAAGGGAGAGTCCAATTCGTGCTCCAGTCACAAAAAGTTACCTTTGCTTGAATCGCAGAGAAAACATTAATCATTTCATTCACTCAAGTGTTCAGAACATAAGCCCAAAATCGGGATGTGAATGTGACTGCTTTAATTTTAGTGCAAAAGATAAACAACTGAAAAAATAGCAGTGCATAAGAATGAAATTGTGAAAAATCATCAACAGAATGAATAATAAGCAAACTTGCTGAAATACCAATTATTATTTTTTGTTTATTTATTCATGATTATCTACAGCATAAGTCTACAAATATTTTTAACAATTTGGAGTTTGTGGTATTTTAATGATTGGGAATACTTTCCCAAGGATTCGGAGAAAAAAGATTTTATTATTGTTCTGGACTCAATGGATTTCTTAAAGACAGAGACAAAGGCAGCAGCTCCCCACCGTTTAAGGTTTAATAACAAATTCTGGGTTCTGAAGGCTGCTTTCCACTAATTACTCTGACAAGAAGAGCCTTGTTCCAAGTTTTTTGTCAAGGCTGTGGCCCAAAAACCTCAGAGAATATAAAACGTAATTTACAGAGCTTCCTCCAAATACAAACCTGAAGATGTACCACCAAGTGAGCTTAAGAGTTTCTTTGCTCGTCTGCAAGACGTTTTTCCAAACCTGACTGCTTTATCCGCATCTTGAGGGAGGGGCCATTTACCCGTTGCTGCCTTACTACTGAGTCGCCTTGTGTTGCTGAGTGATTGTTCTTTCCTCTGAGGCGAGGATCCTTCCGTGCATCATGCACTTGGCACTGGGCTCCTCAGGACTCTTCATCACTGCTGCCAAGCCCGCCATCAATCTTTGAAGTGCAAAGTCCACTCCTGAGCTGGGTGCTCCTGCGCCTATCTCAGGATGTCTCTCGCTCCGTCCTCAGCCATTCTGCACCTGCTGCCGGCTAACCATCAACAATTATAAATATGTGCTGGTTTCAAGTAATTCATGGCTGGTTTGTAAATGAGAATAAAAAAAGAACCACTATTACTGCTATGCCATGTACCTATTGTGCTTCAAGTACATTTGTAATTTTTTTTGGGTTATAACACCGAAGATGCTGATATCATTTTCCATCATGTTTTATTTTTCTTTTTTAATTCAAATTTGCTTTAATCCCTATCGCCAAAATCTTTAACATTTTCCTACCGAATATTTTTTCTTCTTATAGTGTTCATGCATTGACCATTCTATATTCCAGCCAGTCTATTTCAAGTGTAAGGCGCCCTGGCCGATGGAACACAAAACATATGCATAAAGGACAAGCAGCGTTAGTAGCGCCACGGAACTAAAGACAGGTATGCGAGCAGTGAAGCGGTTATGTATCCGATATCAGTCTATGCGGCATCCCCTTTCTGTTCCTTGTAGACATTTTTGATGCATCCGCTTTCATCGCGCTATGGCGTTCCGCTTTGAATTCCCCCGGAAGCGCCCTTCAGAGGGTTGTCCCATTCCACTTCCCGATCTGCTTTTCATTTCCGCACGAGGTTTCCTCTGAACATACCGTTTAAGCATCCGCTACATACTACGATGCACATTCGCGTTCTTTTCCGTTCTTTTCTGTTATGTTTAATGCAAATTTTCACCACTTTATTGGAGCGGATGACAACGGTACCCGACCCCTGAAATTTTGCATCGTTGGAGTGCGTGACGTGGAAGCGTGCGAAGTACGACGTCCGTGATAGTGTCTAGCGCTGTGGTCCTTTATGCCATCAATGTTTTGTGTCCACTCGGCCAGTGGCCTTTACACTGAAATAGCTGGATATAGATATCGGGTCAATGAGAAACTAATAGAAAAAATATGGTAGGAAAATGATAATAGATTTTTGGAATATGGGATTAGCAAATTTCGAATAAAAAAGAAAAATAAACATGATGGAAATCATATCAAGCACTTGGTGTTATAAACAAAAAAATATACAAATGTACTTGAAGCACAAATAAGTATGGGATAGAGCTAAATGTCTCTCATTTACAGAACAGCATGGAATTTACTTGAAACAGCACATTATTATAAGATTGTTGTGGTTAGCCGACAGGCAGGTGCAGATGGCTGAGGAGAGCGAAGACTCTGGATGAAGGGCCAGGACCATCAGGGAGTGACTGCTGACTTCAAAGATGTGTGGGGGCTGGCAGCAGTTGATGAAGAGGTGTCCTGAGGGAAGCCAGTGGCAAGTGCATGTGCACGAAGGATTGCTCGAGAGAAAGAACAATTACAGCAACACAGGCGCTCAGTAGTAGGCTGCAAGGTAATGGCCGGCTCCTCAAGAGGAGTAAAAGTCAGGTATTGGAAAGCGTTCTTTGCAGAACAGCGAAAGAAAACTCATTAAGCTCCAACTGGTGGGAACATCTTAGTTTGTTTTGGAGAAAGCTTGTTAAATTAGTTTTTATCTCTGGGTGGTTGTTGGCAGCTCTTGACAAAAACTTGGCGCAAGGCTCCTTTCTTGATCGACAGGCTAATCTAGTGAAAGCAAGCCTGTTCAGAACAGAAATTTGTTATAAATCCTTAAAGGTGGGGGCTGCTGCCTGTCTCGTGTTTGCTTTAAGGATCCAGTTGAGTCAGGAATCAATAATAAAATCTTTTTTCTGATTCCTTGGGAGTATCCAAGTCATTAAAATACCCAAATGCCAATTTAAATATTTGGTAGAGCCTTATGTGGCTAAATTTCAAATGAATAAATAAACAGAATAAATAATATATGTGGTATTTCAGAGGAGCAAGTTTGCTTTATTATTCATCTGTATGTTTCTTGACAATTTTGCAATAGTCTATGCACATGCTATTTTTCTTGGATTATCTTTTGCACTAAAATAAAGTCACATTCACATGCCGATTTTGGCTTCTGAACACTTGAGTGATGAATTGATTAATGTTGCTGGCTTCAGCAAAGGTTAATTTATTGTGATGGGAGACGAATTGGACTCTCCCTTCGTCCAAATAATGTTTGGTGATGAGTTGTTGTGATACCTATGTACTTTCCAGCAAAGTATTTTAGTAATAGCAGAAGTAGTAGGACAACTGATAGATTACCTTGAAAAAAGCTATTAGAGTGACAGCAAAAGTAAACGATGAAGTTCTGCGTCAAATGTTTATATGGCGCACCTAGAGCACTTGGGTTTGAGACTGGTGGTCAGATAAGATTGGACATAAATGAAAAGAAAAGGAATATTGTGCAATCATTTTTAATATAGTGTGGCTATCCATCTCATAATGGTGTTAACTCTGGGTAGGCATAGGCTCTGCTCTCCCACCCCCCCTGCCGTCTCCCTCTTTCCTTTCTCTCTTTTCTTCCTCACCTACCCCTCGGTCTCCCTCCCGCTCTTTCATTGGCACTAGATAAGGGATCAAGTGGAATTCAGGAGAGGATTAGACTGTTTGTGGAATGATAATGTATCACGTAGGCTTGTGACTCAATTTAAAGCTCCACCTTCTGGGCGTGCTGCCTTGAACTGTTCTCCTACATAAGAAATCTGCTGAAAGCCTCTATGGTCGCATAGAGATATTGGGGAAACTGGATAGGTACAAATAAGGATTGATAATATGGAATTCAAAGAATTACTGTTCCGCGGCGTTGTTATTGGGGCCGTCGGTGAAACGGCATATTAACGTGACTTGCAAGAGATGGCTATCCTGTAATAGATTTCTACAACGCGATACAAGCGGCTTGACAGTGGAAAATTAGTGGTGTTTACTATCTGGACTCTCCAATATTACTGTCAGCTTATCAAGCAAGCAAGGAAATATAGCGAGATGGATTGCATGGGATGGCAGAGATTACAGCTGCCGTGCATTGAGCCTCTTTTACTCAAGATGGCCGAAAGCAAACGCCTGCCACAAACCCTAGCAATTACTAAAAGCCACCAAATCCTTGAAGATTCTTTATTAATAGTTGGATGGCAGGGAGGTTAAGGAGAAGAGGGGGAAGGTCAAAGTATGTGGAATGAAGACGATGCCGATGATCTGGACATGACGAATATTTTGTGGTCCTTGAATATAGTAGAGGAACATACAGACGATGCTATTAGATGAAGAACATCAGCTTGTTCTCCCAAACACAAGACATAAGAGGCTGGAGAAAAAAAATGACAAAGATTTTCTGGCCTTGCTTCTGATTGCTATAACTGGGGATCACGAGGCTTTCAGAGATTTGTGAGTCATACCACCAAAGTTAATATCTCTGATATGAAACACTGGATAAGTTCTACCGCATATAGGAATGTCGACATAACGTACTTGCGACATTTATTATTAAATGTTGTTGATACATAATTTAACTGCAGGCAGGTTATGGTCAAACATGTATTTTAAGTAAAGACAAACAGAGAAAAAAAAATAAAAACCATATAACACATAAAAGGCAAAATTAATTAGTGGCACAGTGGTTAGAAATGCAATAACTGCAGGCTACTCTCCTGATTGATGCGCGTGCCTGCAATTTGGCAGGTCAAATCGTCACCAGCGCTCAAAGAATTGACTCAGCCTTGCCATCCTTTTGAGGTGGGGTAAGTAATGAGGATGCCAGATTATGGGTACATGCTGACTCCTATAAACCCCTTAGAGAGGACTTGTAAAGCACTTGAAGCAGTATATAAATCTAGAGTGCTATTGGTAATTAGAGAGAGAGAAATAATAATTCAGGTCACCACTCAATGCTTCTCACTCTTTACGTAGCAACAAGAATTAAAGCAAATAGTATTTGTGAGAAAAAGACAGCTTTGTCAGTAATGTTTTCGTCAATAAAACAGCTCATATTTAAGATTTTAAAGCTATTTTAACTTCCTTAGGCAGAAATTGTTATTTTATTTATTATTTAATAGACATCTATCCCGTCCCGCAATTTCTTATTCATGGGATTCTCCTTTCATCTTTTTTTTTTTCCGCCACAGTAAATCTTGCTGAGAGCGATGGGCGCTAACTCATCATCCTGTGTCTTCTCTGCCTGAAAGGAACCGGATTTGGAACCCTAGATCTCCTTGATTCAAGTAAAAGAACGGTCTTGAACGAGCTATGGCAGTATATGACTGAGGCTATCTAATTTTATACTAATTATACAGTCATCTGAGATGGGGAGCCGTCTTAATACAAGCTTGTCACACATAGATCTTACATTTTACAAGAAATAATTATTTCTAAAAATTCAAGATATCCAGACGATCCTTTTTTGATATCTTGGCCCAATTTACTCAAATACCGAAGGGAGATCTTCAGTTTATATACTTTATAGAAGTAAACATATAGTTCTTTTTTTAATTGTCTTTTTATTTGTATTTTCTTTTAAAAAAATAAATTGGTTTTTAAAAAAAACATGACAAACAAAATATAAAAATATTCAAGGCACATCTTACCATATAGTAGTACAATACGAGTCTTTCCGGGTTGGTTTTCAAATGTGTTTGTGCGTTACGCATTTTCGTAGTTCTTCCATTACAAATCACGATTGTAGATGATTATCGTATTTTCAATCAAGGTAGTTAAAGTAGATGTAATATCAGATTCACTATTAGTCAATTCATTTGACTATATCCTTATTCATTCAATGCCTTGACAAAATAATATTTTTGCATAATAACAAAATATTTTATTCCAATTATGTTTTATGACAGTTCATTATTATATCTCAAATCTATCCTAGAATCATTTTGTTTTAGATATGAGGCGCATAAGAAAAGATACATTTTATATAATTTATATTTATTTCAAGAATCTACAAAATTCATTACTATGTTTTATTGTTCTAACCATTGATAAAATAGATCCCAAATTTTTATAAATATTGTTTATCATCTTGTTCTCTGATTTCAAAATGTCAATCCTACCTCATTTCACGCAACTTCCAATATTTTCTTATGATTTCCTCCTGGTGCATGGTAATTTCTTCTCAATTTTCCAATTTCTAGCAAATGAAGCAGATTCTAGTGCCTGCTGTTAATAACATTTATCAATCTCATGGGTATCTTCCAGCTACTTGTACGCTATATATAATGTCAGGTAAAAATTCCCAATAAAAAATATCTCTGGTTCTCAAATTCTATATGCTTTTTTGACATTTGTTTTCCAGACCACATGTGGCATTTTAGTCCGCAATATTTTTTAGCATCCGCTACAGTGTCCACCACGATATAGTCAATATGAGCCAGGTACTTGAGTGACATTTCCCAACATATTTTTCAGGATTTATTTCTTGAACATTCTTTTGCTATGATCTTCTGCCGGGGGAAAATGCCACTGTAAGAACATCTTGATATACAAAGTTTCTTCACATGCTGTTGGCTTGTCATTTGTATGGTAATTTTGAGACCACAATTTTGGCTCATTTCTCTAGATCAATCCCTATACTCCCAAAACTTCTTCTCCCCACAGAAAGTCATGTAGTTCCTTTATGTGTTCTATCTTCTAGTTAATTATCTAATAAATAGGTCCACTATAATTTTTTAATCACCTTTTTCATCCAGTACGCTTGTCAAATACTTATACTAAGTACAGTCAGTTTATCATAAAAACCTTCTGTTGTTAGGTCTTTATCATACTTGAATGTAATTTGTGCTATGAAAACCAATTCATCCTTTTATAGCCTGTTCAAAAGGTATAAAGTTTGACATCAGCATTTCCATCCTTTCCTGAGGTGGTTAAAATAAGGACCGAATTGTTAGGACTCTTAAGAGAGGGCTGTAAAGCACTGTAAAGCAACATATTGCTTATTAGTGTGGCTAATTATTTGAGCTGCAAGAGATTGCCAGGTGTATGTGAATGTCTGACAATTTCAAAAGTATATTGTACTCACACATTTCATGCGTTATGTGCCACATAGAATTCTCCACCCCTTTTTTATGCAATCCATTTAATTAATCTTGAAGAATAGATTCTTAAATTGTAGGATGTTACCCGTAAATGTTATTATCTCATGCTTGCCATCTCACTCTTTTAAGTCTGGAATCCTTTAATGAGAATTAGATGGTGATTTCTTAAAGTAAAATTTACTAGTAAATTGGTATGCAACTGAGTTGACAATAGTCTTGGAAGCAGGGGTGTGGGATTCAAATTTTTAACAAAAATCTGGTTCTGTGTGCGTGGCTTAGTTGGGTGGACGTGAGTTGGTGGTCACGTTTATTGGTTGGAAATGGCGCCACACTCAACTGATCACTCCACACCGAGGCACGCAGCTCCTCGGCGCTTGGCCTCTCATGACTCGTCGGGGTAGCTACAACAGTTGTAAGCAATTAAAAATTGGTCATAAGTCACTTTTTTTCAGCTACATTTTGTACTTTGAATGGTCACTCAACACAAAGCAAGACAGCAGAGAGGAGGGAAAAAAAAACTTCCAGAGAAGTTTCCTGAGACAAAGAAGTCTAGTCTGCGAAAGGTATTGTAATAAAGGGTTAAGTGGGAGAGGCTATGTTCTGCTGTAAGCATACATCCAAAGATGTTTCCTTCCTGCCATTCTTAAACAGGATTAGCGCCAGTAATTTTCTTCTAACAACCGGTTCTCCGAACTGCTTAGAATGTTAACAACCAGTTCTGAGGGAATAGAGTGAGAACTGATAGCATCCCACCCGCCTGCTTTGGGAGTTAATTACAACAAGCATTTGCATTTTGTACTTCAGTTTGAAAAGTAAGCAATGAGATAAATAAGTGTTTCAATAAAACAAATATTAATTGAATTAAGTTATGAAGATTTTAATGCGTAATCACTGTGTATAACTCAGAGTGGGCAGCACCTAGATAGATGAGCATGGTTTTAGAACATAAACAAAGTTCAAATGCTTATCTTAGTAGATACGTTCGGTAGAACACCGCAGGAGAATCTCCTGGGATTGTTTGAAATTACACTTAAGAAAAGAGCGAGTTTGAAATCGATCATCTATATATTGCCAAAAATGCAGAATATGTATCATGATATCATCAGAGAGTTGTATTTGTTGCAAAAGGGAGTTCATTTAATCCTGTGCATTTAATATTGCTCAAATATACTAGACTAACTTCAGTCATATTTTATAATCTCTCCTCTCCCTCCCTCTTTTCTCTTTGTGTGTCAATGTGGTTATCATTGTTAGTCCTTTGTTAAATCATTAAATTTGTAATTGTAAAAATGAATTATGATAAAAACTGCCATAATTACTGATATATGCGAAACCCCCTAAGGGCACTTTCAAGACTGGTATACAATATAAAGACAGGCGAAAAATCGGGCTGTGCTTTGGGTTAACAAAAAAAATGATCGTTATAGGATCTGAAGCGTTATGAAAAGAAGGTTTGAAAGTCATTTAGTCTCAGTGCTTCTTTTAAGAATTATACAACGATTAATATTGTTCAGTTCATTCATATAATTTCACTATGAAAAAAAATGCCCCCTCTGAGCAATTTCTAAGTGGCCGAAAGTAGCATCTGAGTTCTAATATAGATTATAGGGCGCTCATAACAAGTTATGTCCTCTCGAATACGATGCATAATTGTGGAGTCCCAACAATTTAATGTTGCTTAAGAACATGAACATTTGTTAAGTTGAAGTTTTTGGCGACTCATTTGTTCTTTTCTTGAACAGTTAAGTGAATCAGTTACGATTTTAATGGATGTTAAGTTAATAACATGTTTTAAAGTGAATCAGGATTCCCCAGTTTGATTTTGTGCTCTGGTCAGAAGGTTGCAAGAAGTTGAATCAAGATGACCCCAGCATTTCTGACTATCAATAGAAGTGTGACACGTTTTAATGGCCAAAGCATCTGAATTGGTGATCGATGTGGCAATGAGGAGATGTCGTGCAATAGGTTGTAGTGTGAAATGATTGTAAGTTGTGACATTTTTTTTCAGTGCTGTTGAACTGTTTGTAAGCAGGACTACCCTGTACTAGATATTCATAGCTCTTCCATTCTGCTAAAGCTTTAGTCTCTGTGGGCTTGCAATAAATGTCCAATTTGAACAGTTGGAGTGAAACTTTAAAATTAAGTGTGAAATCCATCAACCATCTCTTCTGTTGCATTTTTCGAAAGCACATATCTGATGCACATTGAGTGAAATATGCTAGATTCAAGGAGAGACTAATACTATGAAGGGAAATAAGAATGCTGGAAGTCTCAGAACCTTCTCTCATAAACTGCATTTCAGGTCTTGGTTCTGTGACTCCTTGGTTAAATGATAGCACACTACGGAAACATAAGCTGAACATCATAATGCTAGTGTATCTACTGTTTTTCTGTGGTTACAAAACCATAACAGGCAAAGAAAAAGGGAACTAACAGTATGCAGAACCCTATGTACACGAAGGCATGGCACCAGAAGTATCAACTCTTTTCCCTCCGTTTGGGATATAGCCATCTCACAAAACTTGGCAAAAGTTAAACAAAATCAAATGTCATTAAAAAGGATATAAAATGTGATAAACTGCCTTTTTGAACCTTTAACTCCAGTAAAAAAAAATATTCAGTGTTGGGAAAAATAATCAAGATAGCAACGTAGCAATAGCATTAGAGACTTACTGTATGTACTCCTTCATAGTCCTTTATAATCTGGCTCCAGTCCTCCAGTTTGTATCATGTGAGTTATAACAGAATCAAGTATAAGATTAATATATTCAGGTTCACATCAAAAGGCATTTACTTTGCGTACCAACTTCCCCCCGCCCCTTCTACTTCCATTGAGATTGGCAGATACACGGATGCTGAGCAACATAACCCCTGTCTTGTGAATGTAGTTTAACAGGAAGCACATATTTTCCCCAAAGCAATCTAGGTCGCTCATTTTACGTGACTTGAATTTAAGATGGAAGGTAAATTAACCTTAGCCAAGTGAGGAATCAAACTCGCTGGTAGTTGGCAGAATGATTAGCCTGCATAGTATTGATTTAATCAAGGGACAATGGCACGCATGTCCTTAGCATCAATAGACAACTGGATACATAAATAATTGATTTTTTAAGATAAAAAAAAAAACTTAATATTCTGGAAAGATGAAAATGTGGATTGCTGATGATCTAACTACTAACTTAAAAAAAAACTGCTCAGAAATAAATTTGTGAAACCAGATAGAGAAAAGTTTTTGAATTATTACAAATCTCAAGATTAAAGAAAAAAGCATATGAATTTCATGAAAGCAAGCTTGAGGTTTGAAAATCAACGATATTCAACTTTCTACAACATGTATGATTAGTTGCAGAAAAAATCACAGCCCACAAAATCGAAAGTCCTAGCAGTAATTCTGTACTGCAGCAAATGTTTACTGATTTGTGATAACAGTAGAAACTCCTAATGCAATTAACACATCTGCAACAGCCTTACTATGTTAAATTTCTGTGAGTATTCGGAAGACAGCAGAAATATTTAATTAATTTAGAATGCTGTGGGTCATAATAGTAGTCCTCTTTTGTTATCAGTTCCACTGTCGATAGACTGATGGAGTTCAGCCAAGTTCTGGCTCATATTATTTGAAATAAATTAAAGCATGTTTCTTTCTCCCGCAAAGAAGGAGCTATTGTGGCACGTCATGTTTCTGATAGTGGTAAGTTGATGTACACTGAAGTCAGCCATCTACAGTCTGGCAAGCACTGTTATTCATAAACAAATACAAATCGAATGCACATTGATCAATATGATATTTGAGCTGGTGGTGACTGATATTCTGTTTATATTGGATACTCAAAGTATCCATTTTGCTGTGCATCTGCTGTTGAGGAAGGCAAAAACCGCCATGTTTAGAATCCATTTGGAAGGGAATTTGAAATACAATATTAGTCAATGCTGTAATCTTTTTATTAATGCCATATGACATCACATTTGTATATTGTAGCACAGTTCCTTGACTTGCCTAGCTCAAAAATTCATTGGGCAAAGTTGTGGGATTTTCGTTGTTTAAGTGCAAATGAAGGACTGAAGGGTGACTGAAAATAAGCAGTTTCCAACATCTCAGGAACTGCAAAAAGAAGAGAGAGTCACGCTAATTCCTCAACAGACCTGAACGCAGGACCGCAAGAAGCAATGGTCGGCAAACTAATCAGAGGAGCAAAGCAACTTAGGAAGATAGCATCGCTTGAAACAGTTAGTACAATCAAATGCAGTGGACAACTTGCCTCCAGAAGTTGTGAATGCTGCGCAACACTGGAAGTTTTTAAGAATGATGTTGGATAACCATTTGTCTGAAGAGGTGGTAGGTTCTCTGGCTTGAAGTAGGGAGTTTCGGATAGAAGACTTCAAGGTCCCTTCCAATTCTGTTATTCTGTTATAAAAATTATAGAACATACAGCTGCTTGGTGAAGGTGAAGAGAGCCTTTAAAGAGTGCCATTTATGTAATGAATTGCAGACCATCATACTGAAAAAGCATGAGAAATAAGTGGAAAAGGAAACTTTGGTTCTATTTCTAGAAGATGAGGTGAGTTTGAAAAAGATGTAGGATTTCCTGCTTAAGCAAGGGCTTTGGACT